>CM073775.1:107766954-108048173 GCA_037158775.1 Hetaerina titia | reverse complement strand
CCCGGTGGGTATTGATTTTAATATTTAGGGGTGTGGCACACTGTTTAACATAAAATGCAGGGTATAGTGGACACTTCAGAAGGTAAACTACATAGCTGGAAGTACATGAGGAACAAGAAATTGGTGGGAGAGAGTTAAAAAGCAGGTGGGAGAGGGATGGGATTCTGGTTTTCAAAGTAAGACATGTTTTGCATCTTGGTTTATTGCAGGGCATGGGAGGGACTGTACGATGGGCTGGGGATTTCATGAGTGGATTGCTTTATTTGAGGACATCTGATAAGTTAGCAGGGTATTTGAAAGTAACAGAGGGACATATTGCAAAAAGGCTGGAGGAGGAGTTAATGGTTCTTGAGGATATGCGATATTTTATTTAGGGTGGATCTCGGAGACACTATTCCAGGGAAGTAGATGGTACAAATCGAAAGACACCTATCCCCTTCCTGCTTCAGTGTGCTTTGACATCATGTCATGATGATGTCATCAAATGAATATGTGAAGTACGTACATACTGCACGTGTTACTTGGCTTTGTTTTTATTCAAGTGGACAGTCCACTTTTAAAACATTTGATTCACTCATAATATGTAGATTTAAGAGTGCTCAACTACTGTATTTTGGTTGGATCTCAAATATTATAGCAATTTTCAAGAAATTGTACTAAATGTCCCATCAAATGATAGGCTACCTATTTCTCCATTCCTTTCTTGGCTTCTCCAATTCAAATTCTCTTTCAAAGAGAGAAAAATCCCCTTAACCTTTCACTCTTTGTTGGTATCCCTTTCTCAGGCTAATCCCCTTTCACATTAAGGATGCTAAAAAAATCAATCCCATCCCAAGGGTGTGTCAGATACATCTGGTTCTTCTGTGGCCCCCTTTCCACATGCCTATTATTCCACACATTCCTCCTGCTTCCTCTTTCATTCGCAAAAAAATGCTAACAATACTAATGATAGTGACCAAAAGAGCTGAATTCGACAAGTTGTGAAATTTACATACCTGGTTGGGAGAGTTGCTGCAGAGTGACATAGACCTCGTGGCAGTCCCGTTCCTTGGGGAGCACAAATGTGCCAGAGAGGAAGGTCTTGCATCGGATGCGCAGAGGGGAGCCACAGGTGGAGAGTGGCAGTTTTTCCACGGCTGCTATGTGCATGTGCGGCACCTGCATGGAGTGAAATGATCACACAGAGAAGATGAGCAAGGAAGCCTACAAAACCGCTCCACAAAGACTAATGGCAGGAGGAAAGAGACAAAAATAAACAAAGCCGTAGTGCACGAGAAGGAAGAATCCTTCGGCGGAAGATCCTTGGGCTCCTCCCAAACCACTGCACTCCCACTCTACCTCAATGGTTCTCCGTTCATGGGTGGCCTAATGTTGGCACAAGCAAAAAGCTTAAGGCAAATTAAAATGCACACAGATGTGAAGTGTTTCACTTGAACCACATATGGTATTTGAGTAAGAATTATAATTATCAAATTTTAAAAACAGCCTTAGAGAAGAGAAAGAGGGGATGGGATCACTCAGCAGTGCATGCCCAATAATGAATGACTGTGTGAATTCCAGTTGATGGAAGAATGTCAAAATACAGAAAATCAAACCTAGAATTTTTGACCAAAGGAATCATTCAAAGGATATTAAAACCCATAAGTTATTGCTGGCCCACAATGACGTAATTTGATTTCAATTCCCTTAATGCCCTTCCTATCTCGGCTATCAAGTGAGCCTAGACCTAAGCTATCCTCATCTATGCCATACTCTCTTTCTATGGCTAACCTTGCTGACCTCCACCATACAGTTCTTCTAAATATTCCTTCCAACTCTCTTGAATCTTTTCTCATTCAACTAGTATTCTTCCTCACTTACTTCTGGTTTGGACAAGTTTGATTGTTTGCAATGTTTTTTCCTTTTTACTTCTGGACAGTGCTTCAACCTTTCTGTACAGTGCAGCAATTTCACCCTTCCTCAAAAAACATTCCTTATCCTAGCACTGTCTTTCTTATACTTCTTTTGCGTTATTTGTTTTTTGCCTCAGTTCATTATTTGACTCCTTATAATTCTTTTTAACTATCTCTGTGTTTACATTCTACCATTTTTTTTCTCATCTATTTTTGCTATCATCTCATCCATAATCCATGGTTTCCTTATCTTTTTCTCAAATAATGTTTCAAAAGTTTCATTTGTAGCATTTGATATCCCTTTTATGATGTTTGAATTTTTTCTCTATAGTACCCAACTCCCTGTCCGCACTCTAATTTTCTCTACGACTAGGTAATACTTCTTTCTTACTGTCCCTGTTAATGCTCCAACATTCCATTTCCTAAACCGTCTTCTCTGTCTTTGTCTTTTGGAATCGGACACTACTCCTCATTATTGCTAAATTGTGACCTGAGTCCGTATCCCCTCCTAGGAAACTGCCAATTGATCACACTGTGCCTACCCATAATATAGTTTAACTGACACCTTCCCCTGGCATTTTTCCATGTGCACAAAGGTAGTCTCAGAAGTACCCAACCTGATATATAAATGAACGCTGTTATTTGAGTAGTAGTAGTAGCTTTTAGGGGAGGCAACCTACAGCCAAGGTCATTTGCACCATTAGGGATGGATGGGAAAGGCTAAAAGGTGGAAGGAAGCCCGACATCGGCATTGGCCTACTCTGTTAACAAAAATCACCAAAGGGTCCACAGTTTAGGGTCCCATCCGACAGACAGCACAGTCACTCAAAATACTCTTCATGAAGCACCTCATGTGGGGATCGGAATACCACTGAAGAAGATCTGCTGTCTCCAGGATTTTAACCCAGACCCCTTGAGCGGAGGGTCAGTAGATTAGCCAGTGCACCATCCAAATCCCCATGGTAATTGCTTTAAAAGATTGACTATGGTAGTAAGTACCAACCTTATAAAGCTCAAGTTTGTCGACACTACATTGTTTAGTATTTATGTGGCAGCCATCAGTAGTCAGTGCTCTCAGTGAATTTGTAAACATGGAAAAATTTGGCTATCATTATGTGATACAACAATTTCATTGGAAAAGCCGCAGTCCAGCCAATATCAAAGTGGAGCTACATTCTACCAAGAGGAAATCTGTCCCTTTGTTTACAACAGTAGCATTTTGGGTGGTAGAGCTTAAACAAGGCTGTACAAGCTACCAAAGCAAGCATGGTAGTGGCCAACCAAACATGGTGATTATACCAAAAATGGTAAAAACATCCATAAAATGGTTTGTGGATTTTTGCACCACCAATCATTTTTTTTTTTAAATCCCCAAAATCCACAAATTGGAGCCCATTGACTGAAAGTGCATGAGCTAGCACACACAGTAGGACCGTCAAAAAGTGCTGCACATCACATATTGACTGAAAATTTTGATATGAGAAAGCTGTGCGCAAGATGGGTACCAAGATTACTCACAATGGAACAGAAACAACAACTTGAGGATATTTCAGACATGTCTTTGGCAAAGTTTAACAGCAATAAAGCAGAATTCTTTCATTGATTCATAACTACGAATGAAACATGGATCCCTCACTTCACACCTGAGATGACAGAACAATCAAAACATTGGATTGAAAAGGGAGAATCATCTCCAAAGAAGGCAAAGACAGTTCCCTCTGCAGGCAAGGTCATGGCACCAATTTTTTTGGATGCTCCTAGGATAATTTTCATTGATTAATTTCAGGAAGGAAAAACAATCAACGGCCAGTATTATGTGAATTTATTGCAGTGTTTGAGAGAAAAATATCAGGAAAAAATTGATGATGGTGTTCAACCTTGCATAATGTGATGAGGCAGCTGATGGTCATTAGCTGCTTTGTCGCATTTAGGCAAAGGATGGATGAACAGCTCTTACCCATGTCTCCTTCTTGGCATCAGGATCAACAAAAATGAGGTGAGTGGTCGTCAAATAGAGAGTGCCAACTGAAGGTTTCCGTGCATTGTACCGGTCCAGCATGCGAACATTTTCCACCTGTGTAGAAAACATGGAACATTACAATTGATGAATGAAAATAATGAACAATAAGAATAACAATTATGACAGAAGACAAAAGCTGGGACTAGCAGTCAGTCAGGGATCAAGTGACAGCAATCCTGATGCAAATCGGAATTCAACAGATCTCGAGTCAGCAGAAGTAAAAGTCCGTTTCTGGGTTTTATTTGGCCAGGCATTTACACCTTGCTGAACATTCAACCCCCACCAAATACAATAACAAATACACTTAAAATTAATTAAATCATATTTGTCACCATAGAAGGATTCACCGAAGAATAATATGCACCCCATTTTTTAAAATTCTACATTTTCATGAATTTCCATAATGATTCATTAAATTAATTTTACAGCTATTTATGTCTATAAAAAGCAGCTGTGGAATATTATGGCTTGTTGGCTTTTCATCACTGGTATCAAAACCCAGAAATTCATCTCTGGAATTACATGAAAAAACAATTGACGCCTCTTTTTCGGGAATTAAGTCTTTGAACAAAAAATTGTTCTCTGTGCCATTGAGTACATTTATAATCCCAAAAATTCTCGATTGATTTTAAAACTGTGTCACATTTCACAGCGTTCCATGAAGTTTTGATACATTCACAAATCTGCAAAATGGCTTAGGCCTCTTCCTCCCTCCTGAAGGTGCCACTGCAAAATCTCTCAGTTGCATTCAAGTGTTCCATTTCTCCTTCATGAATCCTTTAAATGGTTCATTAATGCAAACATCTAAATGTTGAAGCTGGCTCATGAGGCCACCTGGAATTGCAGCTATTTGAGTTGCCAACAAACACACAATATCCTTCACTTGAGAAAATTTTTGAGAGTCATTTGTGGCTTACTTATGGGCAAACTAAAAACAATATTTGGAATAAATAGACCTATCCTTAATATGTTTCAGTCTCATCTGACTGACACAGACAAAAAGTTATGAGTGGTAACTTATAACCACGTTGTGTCAGGGGAATTACGCTGACCTTACACAATAGTAACAGCCAGATGAGATGACCCAAGGCCCCAATTCGTCTTGGCACACTATGCACTTTCACTCTGTCCCAAAATGAGGTCACGGTAATGAGTTTTTTAATGTTGCTATCCTGGCATGTGAGGGTAAAACCCTTGTTTCCATACTTCAGACCTACGGAAGGCAAAGGAATCCTTTGAAAGCCCATTTTCTATGTCTCCACAGAACACCCAAGGGCTCAGTCATGGATGAGAAAAACCTTCAGTGCAGGGCACTCGATTTTGAGCTAGAGAACAGCAGCAGACAGATGGGAGTGCTGCTTAGATTTCAATGGGGAGTAAGGTCAACGGAGTGTGCCTGATGCCCTCTCTGCCACCCACAAAGTAAACCCTCTGTGCTCACACTCTCCTCAAAATACAACTTGTATATATTGACATCCACATATAATTTACTAATAATGAACAGTTGGTCATGGTAGTCCAGGGGGTAAAGCATTGGACTACTGACCGGAGGGTCCCGGGTTTGATTCCTGCGAAAGGTGCTCTGGGCACCTGCAGCTCCACCTAAGCTATGTGATTTTTTGGGTACCAGATCTTCCTGGGAAACCATAATCGGCACAGGGAAAGGACCTGGCCCCCTTACCCTGATGTGCGAATATTCACACACCGTCAGGCTTAGTACTGGGTGAACTCTACCATCACGTACCAAACCAACCTTCGGGTTAATTACTGTATTTATCGTTAATAATGACCAGATTTTTTATAATTGAAGTTGCAATTATATAAATCTGGTCTTCTTTGAGTCTTCATCTCCTTCTGGGTAGTACAAGTATTTCATGAGAAGGATTATGAGTATTTCCCACTGCCGAGCATGACACGCAGCCCAGTGAGCCAAACCCCATATTTCCCTCTAATCTGTGTCCATCATATTAGCATGGGATACTTAATTGAGGTGGTTTCCCATTGTCTTCCTCAACAGTTAGTAAATAAAATTGGCAATTTTCCACAAAAATAAAAAAAATTATTAATACGACCGGTTTCGATGCAACTACATCATCATCTGGTGTACCAGATGATGATGTAGTCATCGAAACCGGCCGTATTAATAAATTTTTTTATTTTTGGGGAAAATTGCCAATTTTATTTAATCATGTTATTCCACCATATCACGCCTGAAACGTCTCTTTATATTCTTCAATAGTGTTTTTAAAATGACGCCACCACATGAATGGCCACCCCACTGGGGTCAAAATGCCTTTACAGCTGCCTCACTCAGAAGCTGTGTGGACTACCATTCATCTGGCTCCCACGCTTCAACCTATCTTTACCTATCAGGAGCAAATGTCATTGCTCCCACCAGCACAGCCCTATGGGTCATCAGGATATATAGCCCACCAGTCATCAGAAAACTTGGTTTCTCCAGTAATATTCATGCTACAGCAACACTGTATATCACCAAAAATGAAAATTTCCAGGTTCTATCTTAAGAAACTTATTGCTAACCACTAAAGGGAGGTAGCATTTTATCTCACATCTACCTAATGGAAATAAAATGATTTAACCCATTAATCTGGGTGGTTTTGGAAATATGGCTCAGTTTTATAGTTACCGACATCTTTTATTCAATTGGTCAAGGGGAATGATTTTTACAGACTGAAGTTGTTGCATTTTATGGAGTTTTTGACACGTGTATATAAAGGTCAGTCCAAAAAGGGTATAACCATGCAATATTTTGTGAAAAATAGCTCTCCAAGAACAAAGAGGTCACAGTCATCCAACTATTAGGAAGACTGAGCTTTTGTTGCAGGATCATACAGTTTTCGTCCGTAAAATAAGTGTCTTGAAAAATAAGTCTTTTTTGACAAATGGGGAGTCGTCCACTACGAATTTGTACCTAAACGACAAACTGTAAATGCTGCATTTTACGTCCAAATGCTCGACATGCTTCGAAAACGAGTCGCCCACGTCCGGCCAGCGATTAAAAACATCTGGCGGCTGCATCACGGCAATGCGCCGTCTCACACCGCGCTTGTCGTGTCGGACTTCTTGGCCAAGCACGGCGTGGCAATGCTGCCGCACCCGCCCTACAGCCCGGACTTGGCACCACCGGACTTCTTTCTGTTCCCGTAGATAAAGAGGAGTTTGAAAGAAACGCGATACAGGACTTTGGACACCGTCAAAGAGGCCGTGACGACGTGTCTTCGAGAGGTTCCCGATGATGCCTTCGCGGGAGCATTCCAGGAATGGGAACGCCGCTGGAACAAGTGTATCGACTCACAAGGGTCCTATTTTGAGGAATATTAGCTTAAGATATGTAAAAGTGTAATAATTTTTTTTTCCTGAGCTCAGTACACTTATTTTCCGGACGAACCCTGTAACTGTAGAACCATGATTTACCTCCAGTAATGACTGCATTAGAAAACCTGGATCATCCTTTGTGGCTTGGAGCAAGTCTCTTTCAACTGCAAAACAAAATTCTTGACACTGATGAGATAAAAGAGAGTGCGACGAGGCAGCTGATGACCATTCCGAAAAAGGACTTGGCTGATTGTTTTGAAAATTGAAAGAGATGCTGGGATAAGTGTGTGAGTTCCCAAGGTATTAGCTTAGGCATTGTTCCCTTACTTAGTAAGGGACTATGACCTCTTTGTCCTAGGGAGGCTAGTTTTCTCCAAATATTACATGGCTGGATCTTTTTCAGACAGGCCTCACCAAACCGATGGAAAAAGTGCTTTAAATTGCTTCAACCACCATTCCTTAAGTATTTAGTGAAGGGGAAAAAGAAAAGACTTCTTCCTGAACACGATTTGACACATACGTAAACGTTTACAACTGATGCCAACATAACCCAGGCAAAATGTTTCATAAAGCAGTTAATACTAGGGTGGTCTGAAAAGTTTCTGACCTAATAAAGGCACAAGACACTTTTTCTGAAATTTTCTGAGTCGGAAACTAGGAATTCCTGTCACCTCTTCCAGGAAGTTTGAAATATTTACAAATTTCACGCAATATTTCTATAACCTCGCCTATAAACGAAGGGATATCTCAAGCCCTGGAATATTCACTACACTAACATACTGTAAGTTATCCAGGGTAGCAACCTTTCATGAAGTTCAATGGCACTCAAATTTCCAAGCCTGTAGACATGGCCACCCGCTTCAAGTCAATTCTGTCAGGTTAATAACAATGCTAGTTTACCTAAATTCAACACGGTGACTGCCTCAATATTTCTCTTGCCATCCAACTCTATTGAGGTTGAAAATATTACACAATCTTTTGCCATTAAATGGTCTGCTAGTAGTGATGGGGTACCTATGACCGTAATCAAGCTAGCTGCTACACTCATTCCTACTCCCTTCACACATTTGATCTACCGATTTGCAATTGCCATTTGCCTAATATGCTGAAAATACCTGATATTACTCCTGACCTATAAGATGAGATCATACTTTGATTTTAATAATTATAGACAAATGGCATTACTAGATGTCAGTCAATTATACTATTTGGCCATACGATTCGTGGTAATTGGTTTTGCCCAAATTTAACTGTACCTCATCTCATTTAAAACTACAAATTTAATTATGAAAATTCCGCGGAAGCCGATTTTTCAATTCCATCGTACGTTAATGAGTGCTAATGAGTTCAATTTATTTAATTGATTGCAGTGCTATTGTGTGTTCGACGACGGTCAAAAGATGCCATGGCGGGGCCCCGCGCGCTGGGGTGGATGGGAAAGTCCCCCCTACCCATTGAGCGCACGGGAAGTGTGACCGGAGAGGAGAAAGAATGGAGGTCGATGCAGGTGAAGAGAGCGAAGAAAATTTCTTTGAGGAATGAAGAGAATGCTTCGAGGCACAAATATAACTCTGCGTATCGAAAATACTACCACGGAAGAACAATTATGTTCAACATTCGGAAAAGGAGGCATCAAACGATATCCCGACGAGAAAAAGATATATTGGAAGCGTCCGGCCCGAGTAGTGTATCGACTCCTTCAATCTTGTCGCTTCTGCAACCGTCACGCGCGGCGGCTTTTCGCGTATTCAAACCGGAGACCCGCGTGCGCTGGGGCGGAGTCCTTCAAGGCGATCGATCGCCATCGCTCTCCACGACGTGCCCTTCTTCCGGGCGACTGCGCTACATTTCAAATATTAGTATATCCCCTCCGAACTCCCACTTAGACCGATCAACCCACAAAATTGGGCCCGAAAGCGTAGGCCGCGCACCATCCCACCAACATCACAATTGCCAGACAATCGACTCGGCTACCCCATGGCGCCAAGGTGCCGCCCTTGACCCACACTCCCACTAGGCACTAATTTTGCAAACAAGGATATAGAAGCACTCAAAGTAGCAATATCACACTTGGACGGCGCAATTGAGTACAAAAATATACGTTGAAAATACATAAAAGGATACAAACATGGAAGATAGTTTGAGTTTTTGGCCTTCTCTTAGGCCTTGAACAGTAATAGGACTAATTAGATTTAAAAAATGAATTGCCGGAATTTATACGTTAACTCTGATATCTTTGAAATCGCACCCTTGTACGTCCACACACTGCTTCCAGCGGGTTTCCCACGTCTCATATGCCTTCTGGAAGGCGGCGCCCGGAATGCTGCCAAGCTCCCTCCTCATGGCCTGTTGTAACGCCTCCACCCTGCCCTGGTGACGTCCTTTCAGCACGGATTTGAGACGGGGGAAGATGATCATCATAATACATATCACTAAAAGGGATGGCAAGTTCATCAGACACCATGCGAACATTAAACTCCGATCCCTGTCCGAGAAAACCTTCACTCTTGGGAGATTTTCGTCACTTTTTGAGGTCGAATTTCGTACTGGACGTTCGGTGTCTTTAACACCTTCTCTCCCTTCCGGAAACAAAATGTGCCTCTCAAAAACACCCGATCTACCCATGGTGTTGCCACCATAAGCTGCCTTGAGCATGCCAAGAGTCTACCGCCCAGTTTTGCCCAGATTCACGCAAAATTTGATGCCGTAGCGCAGTTCCAATAGCCAGTTCATGATGGAACGTGACAAAGTCACGTTACAGATGTTTTGCAAACGAACGATCCGCAATCCTCAAAGGCTGGAAGCCAACTGCCACCGGCCTTTTCTGAGACTTCCCTCCCTCGAACCCAACCAGAGAAACAGCCGCCCGTCCGTCGGTTTGGCCGGGAAAAGAATTTTAAGACAGGTCTTGTGTGTGGAAATGTGAGTATAAATAAAGGAAAGTTTCACGGATGTGAATAACAATTTAAACGGCGAAGCGAGAGAGCGCTAGCCAACAAAAACACAAAGAAACATATACTAATGAAACTCGAACGTATTCCAAAATTTCGGTGGCCATACCACCTTTATCTGGGGAAAGAATGAACAACCTTCTTTCCTTTAGTTCTAGTGTTTTTTGGCTAGGGTCCTCTTGCTTCCCCGTTGAAATTTTATGTGTGTACGTGTGTGTGCGCGCGTGCGTGTGTATAGACACAGTAATCAACCAGAAGGTTGGTTTGGTAGTTGATGGTAGAGTTCACCCACTACTAAGCTCAATGGCATGTGACATTTACACAGCAGCGTAGGGGGCCCAGGTCCTTTCCCAGGGCCGGTTATGGTTTCCCAAGAGGATCTGGTACCCGACAAATCACATAGCTTGGGTAGAGCTGCAGGTGCCCAGAGTGCCTTGGCCAGGAATCGAAACCGGGACCCTCCGGTCAGTAGTCCAACGCTCTACCCTGGGCTACCGCGACCCACCCACCCACACACACAAATTTTTAAACATTGATTAATACAGCTACACAAAGAAAGGAAACTCACATATGTAGTGTTGACGTTTCGACGGCACAGCCATAATCATCAGAATACCTCCAGAAGGTATTCTGATGTTGACGGTAGGAGATGGTAGAATTCACCCAATACTACGCTCGATGCCGTGAGAAATTCACACATCAGGGTAGGGGGCCAGTTCCTTTCCCTGTGCCGGTTATGGTTTCCCAGGAAGATCTGGTAGCCGAAAAATCACATAGCTTGGGCGGCGAACATACAGGGTGCGTTCCAGAAGAAATGAAATTATTTTTTATGCACCTACATGTAATTTATCGAACAGTTTGCAGAAGCTTAAAATTCTTCGAAGTACTGTCCTTGGGCTTCTACAAAATTTTTCCAGCGACTCTGCCATGACCGGTACGCGCTCTGGAAGGCGTCTACGAGCACCTCTCTCAAGGTCTTCGTCACGGCTGACTGAATCTCTTCTATGGACGAAAAATGGGTTCCTTTCTGGGCTGCTTTAATCCGAGGGAAACAACAGAAGTCTGTTGAGGACTATAGGGAGGGTGGGCAGCGTTGGCATCTGGTGCTTGGCCAGGAACTCGCGGACTCGTAGCGCGTTGAGGCAAGGCCCGTTGTCGTGATGCAGTTGCCAGGCAGCGGAGATGTCTTTTCTCGTACTGATGACTCTTTTTCTCGCGACCCTTTTTCGAAGCCTTTACCGGCCTTTTACAATTTAGGCAGCATGCTATGCCACACGAAGGACCACGTTAAAACCCTACACAAAAGTGGGGTGTACAAACTCCGCTGCAAAGACTGAAACCGGATATACATAGGTCAGACGGGGAGGAGATTTGAAACAAGAATAAATGAGCACCGAGCTTGCTTTAAAAATAACATCTCCGCGTCACTCTTCGCCAAACACTTGAGAGATTGTGGCCACAGCAGTGATTTCACCCCCGAATGTCTGTACTTTGAGAAGAAAGGCCACCGTCTCGATGCACTGGAGCAATTAGAAATCCTTCAGCACACGAATTACGGATTTTCTTCGCCCTTCACATTCCCCGATATTGTTTTTTCCCTCACCCCCTGCCAGCTCACCTGAAGCCAAGTGAGACTTTTTCAACAATGTAGCGACTCCTCCCAGCCGCTACTGAGTCACTTAACTAATTACTAAGTGCCGTTCTCCCCGTTCACAATAATCATTTCCCTAATCCTCTGCCAACTAATCCGATGTCAGGTGGGCTTTTTGCAACATTGTATTGATCCTCACCTTCCTTTAATTGGTTTTACCAAATCCAATTATTGCTAATTTGTCAATATTACCAATCCTCCTCCTCCGCCTCAAACCATAGACTTTTAACCCCCCTCTTCGTAGCTCAACCAATTCTTTTTTTCCTACCTCCTCTTCCCCTCCACCCAGAGATATGTATATATACTGTGCTTGACTTGTAACAGCGTTTCTAACCTTTCCCTTTGCCCCCTCCCCCCATTCCCGGAAATTACACCTCAAGAACTTTTTTCCATAATCTCCCACTCCAAAACCAAGTCATCACCCGGCCCCGATCAAATCTCCTACAATCACCTCAAAAACCTTCCTAAATCTTTCATCCAACACCTACTTTCCATACTTAACCTCCTTTCCAGCCTTACCCAATCATACTTCCCAAAGGCGTGGAAAACGGCCAAAATCATCCTCTTTCCAAAACCCGATAAAAACCCTTCTGATATCCTTAACTACAGACCCATTAGCCTGCTCCCCTGCATGGGCAAACTCCTAGAAAAATGTATTTTAAACAGGCTGCAAGAAGAAATCTTGGCCGTAGACCTGATCAGACCTGAGCAAACTGGTTTCCGTCGTCACCATTCCACGACCCAGCAAATTACAAGATCGGTTGAACAGATCACTTTCGGCTTCAACATTCACAAGCACACCCAAGTAGCCTTCCTTGATCTCCAAAGAGCCTTTGACAAGGTCTGGCACGCTGGCCTGATACATAAACTGCTCAAAACTGATATATCAATATAACTAAGATCATCCACTCTTTTCTTTCTAACCACACGTTCTTTGTAGCCGTTAACAATGCCAGATCAACTACCGATCCATCACAGCAGGCATCCCTCAAGGAGCCATTCTATCACCTGTTCTTTTTAACTTCTTCATTATCAATCTCCCCTCACACCCAAAAACTGAAAGCTACCTCTATGCGGATGACACTGCTATAGCATCAACTTCCTTCGACCCAAATCATGCTGCAGAAAATATCCAAGAACACTTAGACAGCATAGATGACTGGATGAGCAACTAGAAACTTACCTTAAATCCAACAAAATGCATCAACGTCAATTACGCCAGAAAATGGAAGAAACCTAACAACACCCCGATTAACTACGGCAAAGAAAAGATCCCCCAGGCATCATCGGGCAAATTTCTTGGTGTACAACTGGACAAGAAACTCACGTGGCAAGCAAACACCCAATATGCACTTAACAAGGCCAACGCGGCCTTTTTCTCAATCTATCCCCTCATAAAGCGCACTAGTCCCCTCCGTCTTCTTACTAAGGTACTTCTGCTTAAGCGGATAAAATGATACTTTGCAATTCCACAGATTTACAAAGTATCATTTTATCCGCTTAAGTATGAACCGATTCCATAAAATAACGCCTGAAACCATCGATTATATAAGGTACTTCTGTTCAAATCCATGATGCGACCTATCTTAACCTATGGTTATCCAGCCTGGGGATCAGTAGCTGCAAAAAACCTGAACAAACTGACAAGCTTTCAAAATAAAATTTTGCGAACTCTTACTAACGCCCCTTGGTTCGTCCGATACTCAGACATTCATAAGGACCTCAAAATACCGAACCTACCAACCTATCTAAGAGACCTAGCCCTGTCATTTCAGCAAGCAATAGGAAGTACTGGTAACCCTCTCATAGAACCTTTATGGGACTATTCTGATAATCCCCATTTTAAATACAAACGTGCAAAAACAAGTCTAAATGAATCCTAATAATCACCAAATATAAAATTGACATCAGCTGCACTTACATATAGTCGTTAGCTTAATTTCGCCCTTAAGCCACTTATATCACACAGCCGTTTATCAGCATAGCTGGGTATCGGTATAAAATGCACCAAACGGCACAGTACTTAAGCATCAGTCAGTCAGTCATTTTTACCTGATGATGTTATGCTATAACGAAACCTGGGTCGTGAGAATAAAAAGTTTACGTGGAAAAGCAAAGTGGTTTTATTTTTAAAAAACGTCAATAAGTCAAAGAAGCTTTTAGAAGGAGAGTGAGTTAATGACAAGGGCATTGGGTAAGATTGTTACAAAAAGATTAGTTAAAACTTTTATGTGTAACATGGTTTGGTTTATTGCAGAGACACGGTCTATCAGGCAGGATGATAGGTGTAGATTGGAGGCTTTTGAAATGTGGTAGTGGAAAGGTTAAGTGGACAGAAAGGAAAACCAACGAGGAAGTCCTGGTGAGAGTGGAGAGGGGATTTTGTTGGGTCTATTCTAAAGGAGGCATGAAGGGTGGATGCAGAGGATTTTGATTGACGATCATATGGCGCAGACTGTGATGGTGGGAGAACTGTAGGCAAGTGAGGAAGGGGATTGTTTGAAGAAATCAAAGAGAGGCAGGAAATATGGATGCAGAGCATGCTGATTGGTAAATGGATGTTGAAGACTGTGATACACCGATAAGAAGGACCACAAGTGAAGCAAAGTCTGCCTAAACCCACTATCAAGAAATTCCCCAGAATTTTCCACATTCTGACAAGCTTAAAATAAATATGGATCGTACGCTACCAATCACTAACTCATCAGCGTCAAATCATGACGCCCTGAGATTGGCGGGTCCATATGCGACGAATTTCGAGTTAATGCATCACGTTGATCGAAAGTCTATATTTTTGCAGGAATGCATAGGCAGCCGTGGGGGCTCCCTTATTGGGAGGAACACGGATTTCATGAAAAATGAAAGCAATTTTCTGAAACCATTTTGAAAGTTCCACAAAGTACACCTAGAAAAGGACACCAAAAGTGGCGACTGCAATGTATTTTTTCGCATTAAGAAACATTTCTCCCATTCAATAGGAAGTCAGAAAATCACTTGTTTGCCAGCCAGACGGCCGAGGAGAAAACAAAACATGCTTTAACGAAAATTGTCCACATATCTTAGTATACACGAACAAATAAAACTGTAATAACAAATTGCTATAAAATATTCAGAAAACAATAGATTTCAGTCTGCATCTTCACGCAGAGCATGACTGTTTGTTGCCTCCGGTGTACCTTTATGTAATTTACATATCATATTGATATGAAACTATTAACTTTGCAATTCCATGCACTTCCCAAGTTTGTGGAATTACAAAGTTAATAATTTCATTTCAATACAATATGTAGACGTAGAAATCCCAACCATCTCTCTGAAAAAAGTCAAAGCAAAATTTCTCCGATCCAAACGAACTTTGAATAGGAGAATATTTTTCTTATTACAGTAATTTCTCCCCATCTTTGGCGTAAAATGGCCCTTCTCAACGCTGCCTCCTTTCTTTCAAAACTCGAGGCATTTCATCCAATAACCGTTTAATTCCATCTGCCAGGTGCCTTCACATCCCTGCATAAAAGACGACCCATTTTTCAAAAAAACGGACCACAGGTTCGCCAAATGAAGTCACAAGAATCTGGGTAATCGGTCCGAAATGCATGTATATTAATATGTAAAGCAATAGTAATAGTGGAACATGAAAACATCACATATTTCCCATACAAATTCGGAACAATTACGTGTCCACATTAAAAGAGTTTAATCAATTATTACTAATTGATATTTTATTACAAGTCTTTTAACATGGGCAGAAAACAATTCCAAGAAGTGAAGCCTGAAACTGTAAAGTATAACTGAACATATAACGTTTGTTTCCAAGACCTGCAATACAATTAATAACAATCCACTGGCTAGCTCTTTAACGGCTGGGCATTCACTCATTCTCGTCTAAGGAAATCCCTCGCGGTTGGGCGACGTTTCAACAAAAAATTACGCAAAGCCGCGATAATTGGGGCTTTCGCACTGTCCAACATTGATTTTAATGGCTCATTCAAATTAATTCCAACGACCTCTCGTCGGCCTATACGCACCCCAGGGAACGACTGACTCTACTATTCCCTAAATAACGCAGGGTCCATCGTTTAATCAGTGCTAGAAGTGCTAGTGTAGCCATCAATCCAAGGTCAGGGTCACTTTTGAACATACGAAATTCGATATAATTGATCCAGTAAAGTATTCACGAGCAAGAGGGCACATTTACAGATCTAAATTCACTTTGAGAACGAGACTGAAAACACATTCTAATCCCGTCGCAAAAGAGAATTGACCTAATTCAATGGGTAATGATTTGTAGCAGGTCAGTGGGTGATTGGGAGGAAGAAGATCGCGTGGGATGTTGGATCGGAATAGGGAGGGCTGTAGTGAGTGGGAGTTGGGGAGAGAGAGAAAGGGAGGGCGAGCGGAGGAAGGAGAGTGAGGGCATCGATCGGACGTATGCCCCCCTCGTCTAACGACTCGTTCCGCACTCTTGACTCTTGCACAAAAACTAGGGAAAGGTTAGCGAGACTCCGGCGATGGGTTCAAACATTTTGCGCAGGTGATGATGACAGTGGCCCAATGTTTACGTCGAGTAACTTCGCAGGAAGAATTATCCTCTCTCGGCGTGCCGGAGACGAGAACAATATCACACATGATGGGGCAAATGCATCGGGCACCGGACAATATGAAATTATATTAAGCAAACACTCGGCAGGCCCTCTCAAGAAAAAATAAGACGTCGCTGAAAGCATACGCCCACCATTAGCGAGCCAATTACGCAACTACATGAGACATCCTAGGATAGGCTTTCCGAGCAGAGGTCGGCTGAAGTAGGGGTGGAGTAATTTACCTTACGTAGCAGTGGCTGATCCCTGAACATGGGGACGGAAGGATCTTCTCCGTCATCCAAAATCCAAGACCTTATTCTTCCATACATGTTCCTGCGTAATGTTAAGCCACCATTCCGAATAATTTCCAAGAGGAGAAATCCACGAGAGGATGTGTCTAACAATAACTCGCAACTTGTCAGACCACGCACTGATGAACAAACCCGCAGCGACAAAAAAGAACCTACTGATTATCCACCTCCAATTCATGCATATACATCACCGAACGTAGCCGCCAAGGATGCCCCTTGGTTCTACCACCGCTGGCAATCACCACTTTCGATTCGGGGATGTTATGAGCCGGCACACGCGCAGTGTGAGGCTAGGAAACGGGTGCCCCACCCCCTTTGGATGCTTCCTCGAATCCCGAATCGTTTTGTTTTCCACACCGATCAACAGAAAATTTAATGCATATCAATAAACGACCTTCACTTCGACGAATCAAAATTTAAGAGGTTTACTAGGTCATATTTCGAAAATACACCACCATGATTTGGAAATATGTCCGCTGTATTGAAAACTACTATCACAATATTTCATGAATTGTTGTTCAGGAACACTGCAATAATTTACAATTATCATCTGATAAGAGGATAAACATCAGCCAACTTGTGCAAAGTGGTGGCGTGTAAAATTTTTAACTGGCACAAAAACAATCTGGTACAAACACTATGTACTTAAAAATTACAAAATCGATTTGTTGCATAACTTTCAACTGAAATACCAATAAAACGTGAACTAATAGCATAAAAGATTAATTATATTGTAAAACATAAGGCAAGATGATGGAAAGTCATTAACCACGGGCCGAAGCTAAATGCAACCGTTCTTAATGAATATAATGGTTTTACAGGAGTGCAGATTTCATTTAGATATAATAAGGCTTACCTTTGGAGTTTTAATCAGCTCCATAACACTCAAAAATAGATTGGCCGTGAACTTCAGGGTGGTACAATAAATTTTGCCGTGTTTTTTTCATTTAAAGTCTATTAAACTTCGTCATACAGTAAGATGTATTGTATTTTCAGGTACTTCTGCGAATTATTTCACAAAATACAACTCTCATGTCAAATAGGAATGTTAGAAATGGCTAGACAGATTCCAAAACACTAATAAATGATAACGCAGGAAGGCAATCATAGGAAAGTGACGTGACTGACGTTGAACGCATTTCGTTATTCTCTTGATTATTGTCGTGCCTCAGGTGGCAAAATGGTACTTGTGAGTTACCAGCGGTGTAACGTTTGTAGCTTAACACACTCGGTTATTATGTTGAACTTCGGGTTAGCTTTTACAATAAATACTGTTTAAAACAAGGACATATTGCTTTAAACTAGTTGAGCTGTACTGCTTTTCAAGTTTTGAGGTAGTGTTTCGTATTCCTTTTCCATCTAATTTGTGTGCCTCGGTAAACAACCATGTTGTTAAATTTGTACCGAACTAATTACGTTTTAACTGGTACTACCTCTAAGAAAACTATGAGACTGCTGCCAAGTGCTGGGGAACTCCAAACTCAGAAGGTATCCGTCAACATTGTGCACCCATAGTTCATTCTGAAAATTTTCTGCATTGTTGATTAGAGAGTAAAATGCACGATTAAACGTTATCTCATCGCCACTGCTTCATCATCTATATATTTTAGGTATGATTGTTTCACGTCGGAACTGCGATGTACTGAATTAGTTTATGACGTGATAATACGACAATATTTGCGATTAGCGTTAGATCTGTCCAGGAAAGACTACCTCTCAGACGGTTCTCATGGACACTGGGACAAATTTGGCCAAGGCAAGGTGTTTTATTTTCCCAGTCAGTATCATTTTGGTTGGCATCATCCAAGGATCTGGTTCATTCAAAGTTTTAGGTAAATTCTAGCCAGTGGGTTTCCTCATTTTCTGTGTCTAATTAGCGTTATTTTCAATGAGGACCTTTATGCACACGCAAATAGTCCGGTGGTAGAAAAGGGATAAGATTTGAAAATTATTTGGGCGTACTTAAGATTTTAGAACATGCCAGTACTATTAAATGTAGTGTCAACAATATTTTCTTGCTGATATTAAGTTTTCGGAGATCAGGTGCACTGATGAGCAAGATATGCCGAGTGAAAGATGAAACAGCGTTTAGAATAAGTTGCCTTTAATATTGATTGTTTTCACTGAGGAGTAACATTTTTTTCCTTAATCAACTTCTTGGTGATTAGATTCTGTATTAATTCATGTGTTAGCTTTTCATTAACAATGAAACAGTATTTCTTGCTTAACGTCTCTTTTATATGCAGGAGTTGAAATTGACTATCGTATGGTTGGTTATAGTTTACACTTTTATGTTAATAATTACTATTCAGGAATACAAGCCAATGGTTGCACTCTTCGATTCAGAACTGCCAAAGTATTAATTTTGCAGTTTTCGCTTAAAGCCTGTGTACAATAAAAAGGAGTTCATTAAAGTTTGATTTTTTAAACTTGTAGACCATATATAGACTCAAAATGAATTTTGCAATTATCCAAACCCGCTGGACAAAATAAAATTTTGTGTCATAGTAAAGTTGTTGAAGCTCCCCTCTCAGAGATGAACCATCAATAACAGCTAATCCACTATCCACAGGTCTTCTCACTCTTCCATATATTTGTTGGTAATGCATTGGTTAGAATGCTGTTTCCTTATTTAGGTGTTCTTTTGTTAGATGTATGCCTACCACAGACTTAGAAAACCTATGAACACTGCTTGGTTTGATTTTGCATGATTTACTTGAAATCCTTTAAGCAAATAACTTGCCTTGTCAACTAAATGTCTTCCCCATGCACCACAACCTTGATTTGTTGGAAGGGATTATGTATTCTGATGACCCCTAGAGCTATGCTGGCAGGGGCAATGATAATAGCTCCTGTTAGGGTCACCCATGTCAGATAAATCGAAGGCACAAAAGTTATGACGGTGACACAAAAGTTGGTTTACATAGCATCTATATCTTAATAAGGAGGCTGCAAAGGCCTCTGATCATTGGGGCTGCTGTTTGAGTGATGGTGTCATATTAAAAATGCTATTGAGGAAGGTTTCGGGAAATTCTCCAATTTTTTATCCAGAAAATATGATGAATACAATTATGAATGAATCATAGTAATTACTGCATACAGCGAGCTGAGCAATGTACCATGCCTGGCATTGGGGGAGCCAAGACCTCTGTGCCCTTTGTCTCGCAAAATCCTTGCAAAGGGTAATCCACTGCAGCAGCAAAGATGAGAGATGGGGACAGATTTAGGTCCTTCAAAGGGACATGATGTTATGACAAGTAGAGGACGGGGAAATAAGAAGATATGAAAATAGGAATGGAGAGAGGAAATATAACTATTTAAGGTCTATTTGAGGTTAGATGGAAGGATAATGGGGATTGCGGAAGTGATATTGATAGAGTAAAATACAGCGGAGGGGATGAGAGACAGTGAGGGGTGCTAATAGTATTGAGCATAAAGGTAGGAAGAGGCATAGTTAACATGGAGCAAGCAACAGATAGAGTAATATCAGTAGAAGTAAAATCTGAACTGACAAACTTGATCATTAATGAGATCTATATGTCCATAAGTAACTATTGGGAGGAAGACATAGGGTATATGATCAATTAGAGGAAAGAATTGAGGTAGTCCCTGTAAGGGTGAAATGGTTGCACTGTACAGAAAGGTGAAGACGGTTTCAGGAAGTAAACAGGAAAAATCCATTGAAACAAAGATAGGGCTTCAAAGTTACCAAGTTATCCAGGAAATAGTTACGGGAGTAGTAAAGAATATAAAGAGGATCTGTGTGGTAAAGATAATAGGCAAATAATTTCGGACATAGAAAGAGAAGATGGGGATGGCCTAGGACCAGGTATACTTGATCACCAGATAGAAAGCGAATAAGTTGATTGAAATCAAGTAAGGCTTTGGATATAAGGAACCTCCCCACGATACTACATAATGATTTAGGAAAACGGGGAAGAAGAGTTTTAAAGGACTAATACAATATGTATGAGGGAGGAATTTGGGCTAAGGATTTTGTCAAATCTCAGTTCCCATCCCAAAAAAAGAGAAAGGCAGCCATATGTGAGGACTACAGCACTATAGTTTCACATTACATGCTACTGAAATGGTACTTAGGCTCATGAGAGGATGAAAAGGAAGCCTAGTGATTACTTGTAGGATTATCAGTATCTCCTCATGAAAAACGAGAATGTTTTATGCCATGGGAATAATAAGGCCAATGATACGTAGAATGATATCTGGGAGTATTTCTTTGTTTAATAGGCTTTGGGAAGGAAATCAATAGAGTGGGTTTTGTAGAATTAATTAATGTATTGCCAAAAATAGGACTAGATTGGAGGGACAGGAGGGCTTATCCTCAACCTGTACAAATCTCAGACAGCTCAGATGTGAGTGGTGGATGGAGAGACTAAATGGGCAGTGGAAGGAGGGGTGAGATGTGGGTGTGTCCATTATCATCTGTGCTTTTCAGTGTGTGTGTAAGAAATGCTGAAAGATGCAAGGGAAAAACTGTAGCTAAGAATAAAAGTCGGTGGGGAATTCATAGAATAAGTTGTGTCCTAATGACCAAGCTTTAGTTTGCCAGTCATCCAAGGGTTTGCAAGCACTGGTTTTTGCATTGGAAAGTCAGTGCAATAGGTATGGGATGAGAATAAATGTAAATAAAACAAAGGTTGTGAGGATTTCAATAAATAGAAAGGCTAAGCTAAATGTTAAAATAGTAGGGTAAAAACTAGAACTGGTGGAACAGTTTACGTATCTCCGAGGTGTTTTGAACCAAAATGGTCAAATAGTAAGGACAAGATGAAGGCAGAGAGCATTATGCAAAGAAGCATTCACAAGGAGAGAATTGATGACAAGGACATTGAGTAAAGTTGTGAAGAAACTGCTTGTCAAAACTAATATAACGTATGGTTTTGTGTGGTGCAGAAACATGGTTGTTGAAGCATAAAGATTAGAGGCTTTTGAAATGTGGGTATGGAGAGGGTAAAGTGGACAGGAAGGAAACCAAATGAGGAAGTGCTGATGAGAGTGGATTTTGTTGGGTGTATTCTAAAGGAGGCATGAAAGGTGGATGCAGAGGATTTTGATTGATGATCATACGGTGCTGACTGTGATACAGGGGAGAACTCTAGGCAAGTGAGGAAAGGGCAAGAAATGAATCTGCATCTTAGAACTTATAAAGGGAGGAATTAAGTGTGCAGCATTAAAGAAAGGTTTATTGTAGTTTTATGATAAGTTTTGTGATGCTAAGAGGGATGAAGAAATGTATTGTTGTAGTTCTCAGGCTGTGTCCATCCAAAACCTACCTTAATTGATGGAATACTGGTAATAATAATTTGTGTTTGTATGTGTATCAATACCATTGGAAAGGAGAAGGAATTTTTTTTTATTTGATAATGGTGGTCTTACCTGAAACTTGAAATATTTGTCTAAGTTACATCTTTCATAATTATCTGCATTTGAGTAGTGTCTAGAATATGCGAGGTGTATCATCACCATCCAAGGTTTCTGCCGCAATGTGTGCAGAGAGATAGTACGGGAGCTGGTGGTATGCTGTGAACCTGGTATTTACACTTGTAAGACTTACTCACGTTTAACGAGGATACCCAGCAGAGTACAAAAGAGGCAGGTCTTACAAGTTATAGTAGGGGAGCTGGTGGTATGTTGTGACCACCATATTTACACTCACAAAAAGTGTACACATTTAACGAATAACTTGCCTATAACCGGGAAATATGATCCTCATAGGGCATTTCGTTGTCTTTCTCCCAGGGGGGAGGGATGAAAAATTTGCGAATCGGACATATTTTTTTTCGTCTTAAACCCAGCCAAACGATCAATTGGGATGCCAAGACCCCGTTTTGACCATTTTAAGACGATTTTGGTGCGCCGATTCCGGAAACTGGGCCCGCAAAGTCGAAAAATAACTCCACGGGCCCCTATGCCCGTTCAGAACCAAAACTGTATAGCATCCCCGGGGAAATTAATTCAAAAGCTTATTATATCTGCTTTAGAAGAAGAAGAATATAACAGCGTATGACTAATATTCTTTGTCTAAATGTTATTGAATACCTAGTAGACACCACGAAGATATGATCATTGACACGGAATATATTTACAACATCCTAGACACCATCCAGGTAGAAATCTAATTTTGAAACAATCAATTGGCTCCAGGTAAGTTGGAAGTATCAAAGATTATATTTTTTCCCAGCATCTGGAAGTCAACTCTATTATTTCCTTTTCAAGTATCCTTATCGGCTTATACTCCCATGCGTTCTTAGATCCCAATCTGATGAAAATTTGAGATGAATTAAAGTGCGTGTTAGACACCGCGGCGAGTACATTTTTCTGTCATTTACAAAACCATGCAAAACAATCCTGAAATGAGGATATTTCATTTTGGGCTCTATTTTTCTCGGAAAGGACAGACAATTTTCACCACCACGGACGAAATATATGCCGAAAGTAATTGTCAGATTTCCGTCCGGAATCACATAATATATAATACATTCAGTACATAATAAAGGTGGGAAGAAGGCCATATATGGACTGATTCGTAGTATCTATGAGGAAGGAATCTGGCCGGAAGATTTTGTGAGATCGGTGTTAGTTCCTATTCCAAAAAAGGCAAAGGCTTCGTCATGTGAGGATTACAGAACAATAAGTTTGATATCCCACGCAGCAAAAGTTATTCTCAGGATCATCAACAAAAGGATAGAGAGTAAGGCAAATGATTACTTAGGGGATGATCAGTTTGGGTTCAGGAAAGGAAGAGGTACGCGTGATGCCATTGCAGTAATGAGATCACTAATCGAGAGGAATATAGAATACAATCAGGACGTTTTTGCCTGTTTTGTAGATTTCGAAAAAGCGTTTGATAGAGTGAATTGGGAAAAATTAATGCGTGTATTGCAGAAAATAGGAATGGATTGGAGGGACAGGAGACTGATCCGCAACCTGTACATGTCTCAGACTGCTCAGGTGCGATGGGGAACGGAGAGTCCGGATGGGCAGTGTTAGGAAGAGGTGTAAGGCAGGGTTGCCCATTGTCACCGGTACTGTTCAACGTATATGTAGAGGAAATGATTAAAGAGGCATGGGAAGAACTGGAGGTAGGAATGAAAGTCGGAGGGGAATTCGTAAAATCGGTTAGGTTTGCTGATGACCAAGCATTAGTTGCTCAGTCAGCCAAGGGGTTGCAAGCATTGCTGAGTGAATTGGAGGTTAAGTGCGATGAATATGGGATGAGAATCAATATTAATAAAACAAAGGTTAAGCGATTTTCCAGAAAGAAAAAGGCTAAGCTAAATATTAAAATAGGCGGGGAAAAATAGAGCAGGTAGAACAGTTTACATATCTCGGAAGTGTTTTGGACCAATACGGTCAAAGTGGTAGGGACGTAAGGAGAAGAATTGCGCTAGGCAAGGTGGCTTTCTCAAGGAGGAGGGAGTTGATGACGGGGACGTTGAGTAGGGATGTTAAGACAAGACTCGTAAAAACTCTGATATGGAGCGTAGCTATGTACGGCGCGGAAACGTGGTCGCTGAAGCAGGAGGATAGACGTAGATTGGAGGCTTTTGAAATGTGGGTGTGGAGAAGAATGGAGAAGGTGAAATGGACCGAAAGGAAAACAAATGAGGAACTACTAGAAATGGTGGGCGAGGAGAGGGGTTTGTTGAGAGAAACCCTATGGAGGCAGGAAAAATGGATGAAAGGCGTATTGAGTGGTAGTGGAATGTTGAAGAGGGTAATAGAGGGGAGAATGTTGGGCAAGCGAGGTAAGGGTAGGAACAGGATAGGGTTGTTGGACGGGATGAAGGGAGGAAAGAAGTACACCGAGATGAAGAGGGACCTGATATAGATTAGTTTGCTAGGTGGGGAGTCACAAAATGTTTATTTGATAGTTGTGTCCATCCAAAAACCTACCTTAACCGGTAGATTACCTAAAAAAAAAACATAATACAAAACCCTCGAGTCTGAAAGAAGATGTATGCAGCTGCCTCCCGGGAAACACCCAAGTTTCATTCTTTCAATTTTTTTGGAAAGTTTTGACCGAAATTTTTCAATGCTCTTTTGGTTCTATACGGCCAGGGTAAGTCAAAAGAATGTAAATTTTGCTTCCATTGATTCTCTGTTACCCCGAAATGAAGTCAAGATTCTTCTCTGATATCAATAAGATGTGCTATCCTGAAATTTTCAAGGCAAAACTCGGGCAACCCCTGGACCCCCGAAAATTCCCTGTATTTTGGCGAATTTCGAGTACGGTTTTGGTGGCTTTTGGTGTTTCTTAACGTTTTTTTAGAGCTTTTGAGTGTTCATGGGCTCGCTGTGGCACTCCAAGCTTGGTCTTGGGCTTTTCTGGGACCCTTCGAGACCATTCTAGTGTTTTGCTAAGAATCTGTGTTTATTGGTGTTTCTTTTGATAAATTTTAAAGGTTTTTTGCTTTTTCTGAGAATCTTGGTGTCTCTTGGGGCTTTTTCTACGAATCTTAGTGTTTTTTATAAGAATGTTCCTGTATCTTGGTAGGGTTTCTTAAGAATTCAATGACGTTTTTTTTAGGGATTTTGGCGTTTTTCTTAAGAATCCGAGTATTTTTTGGTATTCTCTCTAAGAATCCCACAACCGCCCGTTCCCCAGACATTTTTATTATGAAAAAGGACTTGGAGATAAAAGCATTTTTCAAGATCCAAATTCAGTTTTTCTGTTTTCAGGTAAAATCCTTCCAAGTTCTATGAAATTCAAAATTTTTGGAAGATTCCATGATTTGACCTCTGAACAACCCGACTTTTCAGTTTTCCACTCGGAGCATACCCCAAAAGACCTGGGTGGGCAGGGAGTAAATGGCTGTGAAGGTCATTTTCTTCTTCACAAGTCCTCCGAGACTCAGATGGTCCGTCCATTTCGGGTCAATTATCTTTATCAGTGCTGTTTTGCAAACCCTGTCCAGCATATATCGTAATTTTGTTTCTTTCCTTGACTCCGTAAGGGTTCTGATCCCTCTGCTGGGTACTGATTTTTGCAGGCCCCTTACAATAGAATTATTCAAATGTTTGAACGTTGGGGAAGAAGTTGGATCCTACTGTGATGAGAAATCAAAACCATGCGGAATCTCCTAATTTGAATAGTACTCCACACTGCATTAAAAATCGCTGCTAAACCCCCTCTCGCCTCTCTGACCTCAATTTCTCTGAAAATAAACTACCCTAACCCATTAACGCACCACCGGACGTAAACGGACCCTCGAAAATAAAATTGGCTTATTCAGCTCAGAGGAGGATGGAAATGCATTCCTAAGGGTAAAATTATCTGCTCTTTCCGAATTGGGCATAGTTTTGGCTGTAACCCTTCCTGAGAGAAGAAAACGGATCTAAAGCGGGAAAAATGACGGAAACCCCGATCCAATAATCGAAGTAATTGTCATGAATATGTATTCCATATGTTCAGTGCAATCAATAGGGACCACGACCACCCAGGAATGGAATAGGGGCAGGAAAAATGTTCGTAACTCCTAAGTGATGGGGTTTTCGGAAAACTTATCGGACGATTTTCCTGCCCCCAATGCGCCCAGTTCTACCCTCATTTACACCCCTGAGGGGCTGCACACGCCACTGACCCAACTGAAAATATAAAATAGTTATATTATGATAATTTTTGACAAACACTCCGGGCATTTGGATCGGTTTTTGTCTCATGTGTCCGTGCATTTTTAATGTTCACAGTTTTTCAGTTATTTGTGACGTTTTCCGGCATTCCGGGCCCCTTGTCTCTGGCGCCCCCTCTCGAACATGCATTCATCATCTTCATCGGTAAAGTTGTGCATGAGCGCCATGATCTCAGAATGGTTTTCGTACCTCGCTTAATTACAGGACCAAGTTTAAAACCACTTCAGATGGGGTCGGTTGTGCTACTTTTTTACTTTTTGAGCCCGTCTTAACGGGCTTTGGTCATTCTGAATCGTCTTAAACTGGTCAAAAGGGGTTCTTGGCATCCTCATTGACTATTTGGCCAAGTTTAAGACGAAAAAAAATATGCCCGATGCGCATTTTTGTTTTGGAACTTTGCGGGCCAGGTTTCCGGAATCGGCGCACCAAAGTTGTCTTAAAATGGTCAAAACGGGGTCTTGGCATCCCAATCGATCGTTTTCCTAGGTTTAAGACAAAAAAATATGTCTGATTCGCTAATTTTTCACCCCCCCCCAGGGAGAAAGACAACGAAATTCCCTATGAGGATCATATTTCCCGGTTATTGGCTACATGGTATAATATTGGTTAAATGTGTACACTTTTTGTGAATGTAAATATGGTGGTCACAACATACCACCAGCTCCCCTACTAAGAGAGAGAGAGAGAGAAGGGCACTCATTCAGACAGAGGATTGATGAAATTCAGCTCTTATCCCAAAATCCTTTCTGAAGGATAAACACATAAAATTACTGTAATTCCTCTCTCCTGAATGTCTTTTCAATTCATTGCTTGTTTCTCTCCAGGATCCTTGCCATTGGAAAGAAGCCCATTTGATATTTCTCTATACAAGTGGCAATTATGAAGTATGTCTTCAATTCAAAGAATGCCATTTGAAATGTCTTATGATATCTTTGACTTTTTTGAGAACTTGTCAATCTTTGAAAAATGAGACACTTTACAATCCTTGAACTGAAACCTGAAAGAGAACTGCATTGTATTTTATTTTTTATGATGATATGAACTTATAGCGGCTTGATGGACTATTCACGTGTGATTTAGTACATTGTTTGCTTTGAACATCACCGTCATCCCCATTCATTAAGAAATATTCTCATAGAACTCATGGCTGCTCACTTTAGTTCACCTGCATAACAGTAAGCAATTACCCAAGTAAGCACTCACTTTGCACCATCTCAAATTGTTGCAAGCACCAGTTTAGGTAATATGTCTAAAATCAGCCCATGTATTCACTTTGCCCACATGAAAACAAAGCATTGTGGAGTTCATGTTACCTCAAAGAAGAAAATTAAAAGTATGCACTTGCACGCCTTGCATGCATGTTTTTGGTGCGAGGACCAGCTTCCAAGACTGGATTCCCTTCAAGTGAATAAATCTTTCGCCTTTTACTAAATTACTACTAACAGCTTCCTCCTATAGGCAGGAATGGATAAATTATCTTTAAAAAGGATAACATTAACTGAGACATATGAAATATGACAATCTGTAACTACTTTCTTTGAAGTCACATTGTGTTTACATTTTTATAAGGCCTCTTTGTATTCTACATATTTGTATCTCATGGTTTATGATCTTAAAAGCCATCAATATCTCATGAATGTTTCACATTTCCTATGTAATTTGTTTCGTGGGGGTTATTTGGCAATCAGCCTCTGTATGGTAATACTCATTAAGTCAGAATTTTGACCTCCAGCTTTTATATGACATTGTACTCTTTCAGATTAAACGATGGATGTTAATTTCAACTCAAGGGAATTGTATACAAATAACATGTCTTCATTTATTATTTTAGCAAGTCAATACTTGATTTTAAAAATCATCTATTGGTTGAGCTAAATGATAGAAATCACATCATTAGGGATCTATGTGAATCAGAAAACCCTCTATTAAGATACAATTCCACATTCCAATCCAAATTTCCAAGATAATCTTTTGCATTTTCTCCTTGATTTAACTAAAATTGGATGAGGAAGGCATTCATCTAAATTCAGGTGAAAGCCATATTTTGTATAATATTTTGCCTGGGATGCAATTTTATTCTGTTATTTATCTGTATTTATCATGTACTTCAGCATGAAAATCTTCTATTTTAATTTATGACTTTTTAACACTCCTTAAATTTATGGAAATGTTAAATCCATAAGGTAACTGTGGCAGATCACGAAGGGGTTCTCCAGGTATTCTCTGTGAGGAAGGAGGGGATACAACTCAGTTTCAAAACAACTCCTGGCCCAAAGATCACTTCTTTGGATATAGGAGGACATGAAGGTAATGGCTGAGATATTATGTTTATGATTATCTTAACAGGTAGTTATTTGTTGAAGTTAAGATATCTTGATAAGAATAAGACACGACTAGTGCAATAATCAATATTTATGTATTCATGGAAGGATTTATGTATACATTGAGGATGTAAGATGGAAGGATCAGAATTAATTTGTTAAATTAATTTTCAAATGGATACCACATATTGTGGAACTTAGCATTGTAGGGTTTTGTACCTTAGCTGTAGAAGTGAGATGGTAAGCTTTAACCGTAGGCTTTTGAGGTGTGGGCGTTGGAAAGAATAGAAAAAATAATTTTTATGGAAAGGAACAGAGAAATAGTTAAGCCAATCAACATCAAAGCTATGGATACATCTTTGGAATAATCAAAGATAAGGACCACTGCAGAAAACTTGAAGAGGTATTTGAGAAAAGTGTGATGATTGCAGTACCAAAGAAACCAGTAACAGATAAACGTGAAGAACGTAGAACATGGAGCCTGATGCCTTACCCTGAAAATGCATGCTGAGATAGTTAAATTAAGAATAGATGTAAAGGTAGGAAGCTTCATGGAAAACCAATTCAGGAAAAATGAGAAGCTAGAAAGTCAATGCAGTAGAACCTTGTATAAGGAGCAAAATTTGTTCTGGAATCTTTCTCGTAGAGTGGACTGATCTTTAAGTAAAGCAGTTTTTCCTGTATAAATAAATGTAAGATATGTTAATGTTAACAATGTCAAAAAAATAAATTATTCACAAGTTTTATTCTAAGAAAACTATAAAAATTATTTAGTGTTGTGAATCATATCTTTTATCGCAAAATGGACCAACTAGAATTCAATTTGTAGAAAACAAAATTTAATCGAAAAAATAAGTATATTATTTATCACATGTTCCTAATTCATTTTTACCAGAATGTTGCCCAAAGAGCGCAGTTTTTACTGATGCTACAAAATTTTATGTAAAATTCAACAGCCTTGTCATTAAATAAATTTGTAGCAACCTAAGCAACTGCCTTATTAGGTTGATGCTTCTCAATATATAGTATGATGCAAGAGTTTCCTATGCTTTCCTGTGACCTAACCATCATATTTAGTGTGCTCTTCTGGAATCTGGAAACACCTCTTGAATGCTCCTGGAATTTCTGAATGGTAAACAAGCTGGAGTTTAATTTTCAAATTGCCATTTGAATTGGCTCAAAATAGCAGAGTGAGGCAGCCTTTTATTGGCTGGGAAATTCATTCTCTTCTGCTGTTATATAGGTTCCCATCTCATCACAATTAAACACCTGTTAAGGAAGGTAACCCTCTAAGGTAAGGTTTCGCATCTTATCATCCCTCATTTCCTCTCTCAACTCCTCCTCCTCAGTATCTTTCAATTCATCTATATCAGACTAGAATATCACTTTCCTAGATATTGCCATTCATCTCCAGAACAATAAGTTTTACACCTCAGTCCGCATTAAACCGACCAATAACCAGCAATATCTCCATTTCAATAGCTGTCACCCATCGCACACAAAACGCTCCATCCCCTTCTCACTCTCTGTCTGTGGCCTCCGTCTCTGCAAGAACACCCCCTCCGAACAGAAATACATGGACCAGCTACACGTCTCTCTCTCAGAGAATGTGGGTACCCTGAATAACTACTCAATAGGAAATTTCTCAAACCGTCAACCCAATATACTTCTCTCCCCAAACCAAACCGCCCAAAATGCCCTAACCTTATCACCACTTTCTTCCCCGGAACTCACAAATTTAAACGTATAATCCGTGAACTCTTCCCAATTGTTAGCAATAGTCAATCCACATCACCTTTATTCCCACATTGTCCCTCCATTTCATTTAAACGCCCGTCAAACCTGCGTGATATCTTCAAGTCTATAAAACCACCTACGAGCACCCCTGTCTCTTCCCCACCCCTGTCCGCACCATGCAACCGCCCACGCTGTAAATGCTGCCATCTCCAAAGACCTTCCACGTCCCTTATTACCAACTCCCAACCCATAGCCACCTGCACCTCTAAAAACATTATACATCGCCTCTCCTGTAACTTCTGCCCTGCCTTTTACGTGGGTGAATGCACGACCACCCTTTCCCTCCGAATGAATAACCACCGCTATTCCACCAAATCTCCCACCTTCCTGAATTATCCCATCCCTACTCACACTGCTTCCCACAACCAGTCTTTTGATGACTGCTTCTCCGTTTCAGTGATTGAAACCCTTCCCAATTCTGCTAGCAGCATACAGGTGAGAACCCACGAGATGGTGCATATCTGGGTGCTCCAGTCTTTTAAACCCTCCAGGCTGAGCCAAACCCACTGATTTCATCCAATGCTGCCTACATTTCCCCTCCCCCAAATTGTCTGTTTCCTATTGGTCCCTTACCTCTCCTCCCCTCACCCTTCCCCTGCACATGTCCTCTCCGCTCTTCCCTGAGAATGCCATTCTGATGACGACAGTGGGGCGGTTGAAACGTCAAATACATACTATTAGTGTCCTTTATGTTTCTGTGTGTTGAATATTTTGTATCTGTATGTTTATATGTGTGTGTAATATTTATTATCTTAATGTTTCTGTGTTTGTGCGTCGCCGGAGAGCGTCATTTTCAAGATTATATATATATATACATTCAAACACGAAATACCGCCATATGGCGAATAAATATTCATTCACATATATATATGTATATATATGGTGTTTGAATCCCAGATAAGGAAATATTTTTACTTTGTGATCTGCTCAAATTCGCCTTCCCCACCTTTCCTGTGTTTGTCTTATATGTGTTTTCCTATCCCCTTTCCTTATAACTGTTTCTATGTGTGAAGTAATACATATATATACATACATATTTTACAATATATATATACATATACATACAGGTATATATATAAAAAATACATATACATACATATATATTTTTATAAATATATTTATATATATAGATATAAAAACCATAAACACAGTAATCAACCTGAAGGTCGGTTTAGTAGGTGATGGTAGAGCTCACCCATGTACCAAGCCCGACGGCATGTGAATATTCACACATCAGGGTAGGGGGGCCAGTTCCTTTCCCTGTGCCGGTTATGGTTTCCCAGGATGATCTGGTACCTGAAAAATCAACTAGCTTGGGTGGAGCTGCAGGTGCCCAGAGTGCCTTGCCCGGGAATCGAACCCGGGACCCTCCGGTCAGCAGTCCAACACTCTACCCGCTAGACCACCGCGACCCATATATAGATATATATTTATTTATTTATTTTTGATCATTTAATGGCTGACATACTATCAGTGCCTAACAATGACAGAATCCAAAATTAATTTTTATAGATGCAGGCTTAAAAATGGGGATCGAGATACAACTCATACATAACAACTGGGAACACAGAGAATAAAATATCAGTGTGATATAAACTAATAAATTATAATATATAATATCCTGAATTATTAAAATATATAAACTTGCAACCCCTGAAAGACAATTATAACCAAGGACAGTGTTTATAATAGATGACCTAAGTGAGATAACCTGGCATAGAACAAAGGATTCACAACATAACCTAAATAACCCATACACAACATATTATGCTATGATGTTTGCATATAGGTTAAAATTAATTTATTTATTGAATGGGCCAACGCAAACTTTGAAAAGAGCACTGATAATTTTACTTTGAAGTGACTGAAGATGTAAGGGTAGTTAGGATCTCGGAATCTTGACCAGGTGCCAGCACTCGCACAATGAGTTTTCCGTGAAGTAATTGGTAATCCTTTATGAGTAAACATGTAACACATCAGTGCTCTGTAGTGCCGTTGACTCTAAGGTTGTTCCTGTCTAGTGATTCGTGACGATGGAAAAAGTTGAGATTTGATCAGTGATTTAATACTTCGTAAAGAAAGGTATGAAAGTAAAGGAAATTTAAGGCTGACTTTCAGAACACTTTGACAGGGGACTCTGCTCCTTCCAATTCAAGTGTTGCTAAGTGGATATACAAGTTTAAGTTTGGTCAGGACAGCTTAGATGATGATCTATGTAGCGCTTGGCCAGTGTGCCCTTATCCCAGAAATTATTGCAGAAGTGCATTAAATGGTCATGGAGGATAACTGACTGAAAGTGATAGAAATCACTGAGGCTGCAGGGATGTCATATGAATGAGCATATCATATTTTAACAGTGGATTGGATTTGAGAAAATCATCTGCTAGATGGGGACTGCAACTCTTGATGCAGGATCACAATTGCATCAGAATAGAAATCTCCAATCAATGTTTAACTCATTTTAAGAGAAACTAACAAGATTTTCTCTGCTGTTTTTGACCAAAGATGAAATTTGGGTCCACTACTATACCCCAGAGACAAAACTGCCGACAAAGCACTGGAAACATGTTGATTCAGCACCACCAAAGAAAACAATAGGAATAAAGATGATGGCTTCAGTTTTCTGGCATGTAAAAGGGAGTCTATTGATAGATTATCTTCCCACTGGTCAAATAACTATTCAATAATACCATGTTAACCTCCTGGACCAACTACAGCAAGAGATACATGAAAAAAGCCACGTTTGGCAAGGAAGACAGTCATCTTTCATAACACAATGCTCACCTATACACAAGTGTGGTTGCCATGGCAAAAATATGTGAACTAAGATATGAATTGCAGCCATCCCCGCTTTATTTGCCTGAATTGGCTCCCTCAGATTTCCATCTCTTCCCCAAGCTCAAAATTTTCATCAATGGATGGAGAATCTCTTCGAACAAAGAACGAGCAGTCGAAGTAGACGGGTATTTTGTAGCCCTGACGGAATCTCATATTCAAAATGGGATCAAGATATTAGAATATCACTGGACCAAGTGCATTAGTGTACAGGGAGACTACACTCGTATGACTGAATGTTTTATTTTAAATGTGTACACTGGCTGTGGCAGTATAGTAATTTGATTACAAATTAAGTGATTGTTTTATATGATTTTGGTATGTACAAAATCATGTAAAGTTGCCAATGAATTGTTTTTTATTTATAAACATTAACGTCCCTAATGTATTCTTATCTACAGGGGATAAGAGCTTCTGCCTCCTATCCAGTAAATAAAGATATGATTATTATTAAAACTGCTCTTGTTTCATGTCAATTTTGCTATTTCTAAAACAAAAGTGTTGACACTCCACTATCAATGGAATTCCATGCAGTGATGCAGAAATAGCTTAGCTTCCCAATTTGTATGAGAGTGGTCAACTTTCCTATGATCATGTTGATTTCCCTGTAATTGTGATGGAGGTGTTTGCTTCTCACCCTCCTCTACTGGACACAATGTGCGAGGATGAGCCAAAAAAATGGATTTTTTATAGGTTGCATTTGCCAAAGTTCTCAATTTTAAGTCAGCATTTTATAAACAAAATATTTGCCGATGACAAATAATAATTCATTTATTTGTCTGGAGATATGTTGCATATTCATACATACACAAATATAGGAGGTGTCAACTTTAGGAAGGGTAATTTTTCAGTCATTAATCCTCATCAGTAAATGTTTTAAGATATGCTTTCTGTAGTTAATTTACATTTATGTATTCTTTCTTAACTGAATGTTTCATATTTTTAAGTTAGGATTATTACCAAGTAAATATTTATCCTACAATTAGTCCTTATCACCACTTTTTCATTTTGGTTGGTTTTATTACTTTGTTGGTTTACGTAATGAAACAGTGACTTCTTTTGCAAAGGTTTGGCTAATCACCCACTATTACCCAGTTTGTTTCATGCAACCAGCTGTATTTTTACTAAGGGCATTACTAAATGCTTACAATCTACGAACACAGCATTATGCTTGAAGATTATTTTCCGCGGTGTTTATACACAAAAATAAAATTTAATGAGCACACAAATGAGGCTTGGATACAAACACAACGAAAAAGAGGAGTGTATTGGGTTGCGGTTTGTGAATTTTACTATTGAGTAGTTATTCAGGGTACCCACATTCCCTGAGAGAGTCGTGCAGCTGGTCCATGTATTTGCTTGGAGGGGGTGTTGTTGCAGAGACGAAGGCCATGGACTGAGAGTGAGAAGGGAATGGAGAGTTTAGTGTGCAATGGGTGGCAGCTATTTAAATTGAGGTATTGTTGGTTGTTGGTCGGTTTAATATGGACTGAGGTGTTAAACTTATTATTCTGGAGATGAATGTAAATATCTAGGAAAGTGATATTCAAGTCTGATATAGATGAAGTGAAAGATACCGAGGATGAGGAGTTGAGAGAGGAAATGAGGGATGATAAGATGCAAAACCTGTGCATTGCTGGAGAGCGTAAATTTCAAAGATATACATATATGTATATACATTCAAACACGAAATCCCGCCACACGGCGAACAAATATTTATTCACATAGAAATAGAGGTAAGGGGAAAGGAACACATAATATATAAATACATATATTATAAAAAAAATATAAAAAATATAAATGAATATGGCTAGTTTTGAAATAAAACATGAAGGAATATTTGCAACATTAACATATTTCTTCATTTTTTAACTCAAAACTAGCCGTATCCATGTGTTTGTTGTTTTGTATGTGTGGGTGTTTTTGTTAAATGATTTCATTCCCATTTTTGCTTACCCCCAATTTTCAAGGGTTTGGTTCTTAGACTAGGTCTCTGTCTAGCCATTAAACCAAATAATTATGATATTGTGTGGTCCACAAATTAAAATTTATCCTGGAAGGTATATTGTTTGTGTCATTATTTGAAACACTTCAATAATTGGTTTTCATTTTTATGGTTTTAAATGTCAATTTTTAGCAGTGTTGTCAATTTTTCAAATCATGTGACTTAAATACCTCTATTTATCTTATTTGTCACCTTTTTTTCAGCCAGTTTTCTGCTCTGGGGAAACATTTTTTTAAATGTGACTGCTACTGTTGGGAAATAATTATTTTCATTATTTGTCGCCTGTCAATCCCATGCTTGTCATTGTTTCTATTTTCTGGTATCTTCCCTTCTGTGAGCTTCTCTTTTATTTTGTGACTAATTAACCTGCCTGATGGCCGCCATTACCATACTATGAAAATTCCCATTGATTGGGCCATCCCCAGACACCCTTTGGTGGATTTGGAAAGGCCAATGGGTGGTTTGCATATCAGTGATTTTAGCTTTCTCAGATCATTCCAGCAGTGTTAACTTTTCAAGTGTAGTTTTTCTCACACTGAGGCATGCATTTCCTCTTCTAAATAGAGTGCACATGAATTGTTTCATGTAGAAGAAAGCAGGCTCTGATTTCATCAATATGGCCACAAATAATTGGACTTTCTCAGATCAGAAATCTTTTCAAGTGCAGCTAATCCTATATTGTCACATGTTTCATTCTTTGTGTGGTGCAATATCACTGCTTCATGGAAACATGAAGTATTGTAATTTCAAGTGTTCTCACCCATTGGGCAGATTTGGGTGATCAGTGCAAAATCAGGCAACAGCTTCCTTGGATCTGTACCTGACAACTCTGTCACTAGTCACTGCTTAAGTATTTTAGCCAATTTGAAACCAAATTTGCCTGCAAAAAAATTGTGTCTAAAAAACTTCCCTTTTCAAAAGATAAACAGACAGAGGTGGGAATTGCACATTTAATGCTCAAAGGAGTCCCAATGAAAATGAACGCGAAGGAAGGGAAAATTTTGCCTGAAGGGAAAAAGTCTCCTCCAATGATGTAACTTTTTTTGATGCAATGAAAATTTGAAAAAAGTAAATGCAAAGTTGAAATGAATCATCCCTCTTCAATTTGATGGACAAGAGAAAGACAAAATTGTTGACATCCATCAAGAGTACCAAAAACGTTTAATGTTTGCTTGTACAGCTGAAACTATTGATTTTTTCGAGTAGTAATTTTTTGAAAGATATTTGTTTAGACAAGAGGTGACTTGTGGTAGTTTGTGATTTTTTAAATTTAGAAGCCATGCCATTTCAGGGCCAGCTTTTACCATTTCCTTCTATTTATAATGATCCATTTCTGATTGTTGTTATTCTTTAATTTATCTTCATATCCATCTCTTCTCTGAGAACTGTGTATCATGCCAGCACAGTGAGCTACTGGATCTGTGAATGGTATATTTAATTTAACCCCTGGGATTTATGTTTTATTTGGTACTGATGTTGGTTGTAGTATGATTCATTTATTTAAGTTGAAAACTCACTGAAGTTTTCAAATTTCATTAATTAATTTAAAAAACAAGTTATTTTTTAAATTACTTCTCTGTAGCTCTTGCAGTTTGTTATAGATAAAACGGAACTGTTGGTAACCTTAATTTATTTAATTCTGACAGACAGCAGACTCTTTTTCGTGATTAATGATGCGACAGTCAGTCAGTAATGTACAGTTTGCATAACAAGCTAGCAAAACGAATGCATTAATCCCTGTTTGGGTCCAAATATTTAAGAATATATATCAGCTATAAATCATGAAATGGGTGAAAAAGTTTTCCAATTTCTCCTGCTTTCCAAGTTTGGAAGTCCTCAAAATTGACTTCTTCATTGAGTGGTTAACCTGAATGCATATCCTATGGTTTCACAATATTTTATACCCCAGTGATACAATTGGCCATTTTTAACTTATTTGTAATGCTTGAAAAATGCTATCATGAAAACATTAGCCACCTTTTTTTACTAAAATATGGACATTATCTTTCATCATGTGAAATTTGCCACTTGTTAGATGCTAAAAGTATCAATCAGGCTCTCTTTTAGCCACCCAGTCTGTTTTAATCCTAGATTTCTTCTTTAATTTTATTTTAATTAATTTGTGCAATCAGGTTCTTCAAAGGATAAAATTTTTGTGTCAGTGAATAATGAAGTCCATGGATTCACCAGGAGAGGGAAGCCCTTTTTTGACATCAACACTAACCTTACTGAGCCTATAACATGCATGTACGTACCTAGCCATTTTATTTAGAAGTACATCAACATCTGATGAAGTAGCAATGGAACTAATATCATGCTTCTTAGGAAAGTTCATGGGAAACATGTATTTGTCTGTGGGAAATACATCTGCAACCACTATGAGAGTAGTGTTGATATTGGATACATGGTGTATGAGGAGGAAATAGTTGACGTGACTTGTGTGAAATTCAAAAAGGTAGGTGTGTCATATTTTAAGTGCATATTCTTAAATTTTTACATAGGATTACTTAAGTTAACTGCACCAATATTAGCTTCTTAACCCAAGGGATATCCCCTAGGGCTCAAAAGACGTGTCTTTTTAGTTATGTTGTCACTGTTTTAGTCTGCACCTTAAACAACTCTAGTTGAGTTTTGCATAAGATGTTGCATTTTCCCAACTGCATGAGACCTGGCATTGGTACAGGGGAGAACGGGCACCCTGAACTCCCGTCATCATGGATGTTTTCCCTCCCCAAGTTGAAGTTTTGTTTCCAAAGTCAAACAGACCATTCCATCTATAATATTGTCTCTATGAATCTCCTTTAATTGATGGTGAATGTCACATGGTTGCATGTTTCTTATATTGTGTCCATCTCTCTTATATCTTCCCTGGTTGAATGAATGATTTCTGCTGACTTACCTGTGGTTATTTTGATGGATTTTCCCTTCTTCCTTCCTCACAGTGCTTTCATTTCCTTTACCTTTCCTTTCTGAACTCTGCATTCTCTCATTCTGCATATTTCTCCACATGTCCTTCCTTGTATTAGATTCCTGCTTCAGTTTGTTATTCAACTCTTTATGCCTCCTTCTACCTTATTCTATGTTTACATATTTCCATTTCCTTCTCTTGTCTATTTTTCTAATCATGTAGTCTGTGATTTTCATGACTTCATCCTATTCTAATGTTCATATAAATTTGTTTGTGGCTTTTGACATACTTTTTTGATATATTCTCATTTTTCGGTGTAGTGAAACTAGTTGCCAGTAAAAATTTAACCCAAGCGCAAGAGCTGATTGATTTTCCTTTCGATCCACTTCACCTTCTCCATTCTTCTCCACACCCACATTTCAAAAGCCTCCAATCTATGTCTATCCTCCTGATTCAGCGATCACATTTCCGCACCGTACATAGTTATGCTCCATATCAAAGATTTTACGAGTCTTGTCTTAACATCCCTACTAAATGTCCCCGTCATCAACTCCCTCCTCCTCGAGAAAGCCTCCTTGCCTAGTGCAATTCTTCTCCTTACTTCCCTACCACTTGGACCGTATTGTTCCAAAACACTTCCGAGATATGTAAACTGCTCTACCTGCTCTATTTTTCCCCACCTATTTTAATATTTAGCTTAGCCTTTTTCTTTCTGGAAAATCGCATAACCTTTGTTTTATTAATATTGATTCTCATCCCATATTTATCGCACTGAACCTCCAATCCACTCAACAATGCTTGCAACCCCTTGGCTGACTGAGCAACCAAAGCGCGTTCCCCGTAATGGTTTTTTAACTCGATTGAACAGAAAGAAGTCACAGGGAGCCAAATAAGGTAAATTCGGTGGCTGTTGGATGACATTTGGTGCATTTTTCGTCAAAAAATTACGAATAATGATAGCACTGTGCGACGGTCTCGACGCACTTTGCGACGATTTCTGGTCTCTTTCGGCGAATTGCTTCACGCAAACGTCTCATAACGCCCAAATAATACTCTTTGTTTACTGTCTGGCCTTCTGGCAAAAATTCATGATGCACTACACCGTTGTAATCCATGAAAACCGTCAGCATTGCCTTCTTTTTTGACTGAAAACGACGTGGTTTTTTTGGTCTCGGCTCATTTGGTGAACGCCATTCACTTGCCTGATGTCTGGATTGCGTGTCGTACTCATAAACCCACGTCTCGTCTCCAGTAATGATCCTTTTGATGAATGTGGGATCGGATTCAGCCTCGCAAATCATGTCTTTTGCGACGTCAACACGGTCTCTTTTTTGCATGAAATTGAGGTCTTTTGGCACCAACTTTGCTGCTACACGACGGAAACCCAAATCATTAACCACAATGTCTTGGGCGGATCCATAGGCAATGTTCAAGTCCTCCGCTATTTCTCTGATGGTTAATTTGCGGTTATTGACCAACATTTCTTTTACTTTATCAATTTTTTCACCGACTTTCGATGTCGATGGTCTGCCACTGCGTTCATCATCTTCGATTGACTCACGACCACTTCTGAACCGCTCGTGCCACTGGTAAACGACCGTTTTTTTTAGAGAATCGTTGCCGAAACACTTTTCCAACATTTCCAACGTCCGTGCGCCACTAAATCCGTTTTTTACGCAAAATTTAATACAAGTTCGTTGTTGCAAATTTAAATCCATTTCTGCAATTGTAAATAATCGCCAACACACACAGAGATAGATGTACTCTTGGCTACGTAACTTTTGCAAATGTCAAGTTATGACACTAAGATTTAAAGGGAATATCAACAACATATGTACCAATTTAACAAAAAAAACAGAACTCAAATCGGAACGATGGGAGCGCCACACGGTGGTTATTCCTTTTGAACTTTTTGATCAAGGTAGTATACGTTGAACGGCACCGGTGACAATGGACAACCCTGCCTTACACCTCTTCCTATCACTGCCCATCCGGACTCTGTGTTCCCCACTCACACTTGAGCAGTCTGAGACATGTGCAGGTTTCGGATCAGTCTCCTGTCCCTCCAATCCATTCCTATTTTCTGCAATATACGCATTAGTTTTTCCCAATTCACTCTATCAAACGCTTTTTCGAAATCTACGAAACAGGCAAATATGTCCTGATTGTATTCTATATTCCTCTTGATTAGTGATCCCATCACTGCAATGGCATCATGCATGTCTTCTCTTCCTAAACCCTGACTGATTATTCCCTAAGAAATCATTTGCCCTGCTCTCCATCCCTATGTTGATGATCCAGGAAATCAAATTTTTTGTTCTTTAGCCCTCACATGATGAAGCCTTTATCTTTTTCAGAATAGATATTAACACTGATCTCACAAAATCTTCCAACCAGATTCCTTCCTTATAGATACTACAAATCAGTCCTATGTCAGTGCTATGAATTACTCCATATAGACTCTTCCTCCTGCATGTTCCTAAACCTTTTAGTAGTTCTGCAGGAATGTTGTCCACCCCCATGTCCTTATTTAGTTTCATCTCCCTTAATACCCTTTCTATCTCATCATCGAGTATGCATGGACCTAAGCTATCTTCATCTAAGTCATATCCACTTTTTACGTTTAAACTTGTTGGCCTAAGTTCTTCACCATTCATTCCTTCTGTATTATCCTTCAATCTCTCTTGGATCTTTTCTGTTTCAAATATTATCTTACTTATCTCTAACGGTTACGCAGATCTTCCCTTCTTACTTCTCGATAGGGTGTTAACCTCCTTGTATATCGCACCAATTTCACCTTTCCTCGGTAAACTTTCCATATCCTCTGCCTGTATTTTCCACCATGCTTCTTTTGCTTTATTTGTGGCCCATCTCATTTATTATCTAATTCTTTGTATTTTTTTTGTCTAACTTGGTGTTTACATTCTTCCATTTTATTCTCTCATCCATATTTGTAATCACATCATCTGTGATCCATGGTTTCTTTGTCCTTTCCTAATTGACAGTTCCTATAGTGCCTTTTGCGGCTTTCAGTATCACTTTCTTGATAAATTCCCATTTTTCTTCAATAGTACTCTGCTCTTTTCTGTCATCCATCATTTTCTCTACAGCTGATATTCCTTCCTTGTTAACCCATTTAATGCTTTTACGTTCCATTTCCTAACCCGCCGCCCTTGCCTTATCTTCTTGAAACGAATGTTACATTTCTTAACAATTAAATTGTGGTCAAAGTCCGCATCCACTCCCAGGAAGCAGTGCGAATTTATCACACTGTTCTTAAACATGTGCCTAACCATATTACAATCTAACTGGTACCTTTCTTAGTCACCTGTGATATTCCATGTATACCTATCCCTTTTGTGGTGTTTAAACCATGTGTTATACATCTACATCTACATAAATACCCTGCGAGCCACCAAAAAGGTGTGTGGCAGGGGGTGTAGCACCATGAGGGAAGGGTAAGGGTTGAGGGGGTTGGGGGTTAGGTGAGGAAAGGTGGGGGGAACCTGTAAGAAAAAATATATACATATATACATATTCACATATATATATATATGCACACACACACATATATATATACATATATTAAAATATGCATGTATATATACACATACATACACACATATCCTCGCGCAGTCCCTAACCTGTACGTTAATACTTATTGTAATGAACTATGTCCTGGGAAATCTCAGCTACAAGCATTCTGGTCCCTTATTGTTCTTGGAAAAAATGACATTTTAAACCTGTCAGTCTTGCAGTCTATCTCGCTAGTCTTATATTCGTGATCCCTTCGACCGTAATACGTTGGGGTTCATATTATATCCTTGATCTCATCGGAAAAGGGCCCATCTTTAAATGTTTTTAATAAGTTTAATCTATATTGGAAACGCCGCTGTGTAAGAGAATCCCAACCTAAATTGTCTAGCAAAGTGGATACGCTGCTGAGTTGGTCATAACAATGTTTGACAAATCTAGCCCCCCTCCGCTGAACTCGATCTAATTCCGAAACCAAATTTATATTATGAGGATCCCATATACTGGCAGCATACTCTAGGTACTCTAGTGTTGGTGATGACTAACCCCTGTCTCCTGTAGAATTCAATTGCTTTCTCCCCGTGTTCATTCCTCGTGCCTAACCCATAGTCCCCCACCTCACCACCCTCTCTTCCTTCGCCTACCGTTGCATTCATATCCCCCATCACTATCAAATGTTTCCCTGCAGGAACACACGTGATGATATCCTCTGACTCATCGTACATCCTATCGACTTCTTCCTCCTTTTGGTTGCTCGGTGGCATGTATACCTGAACAATGACCAAGTTCGTCGGCTCTGCTTTAATCTCTACGAGTAATATTCTACCAGTTGCTTGCTCTATGTTGACTACGCTTCTTCCTACCCCTTTATTTAATATTACGGCAATCCCTCATTGGCTCTCATCCCCTCTGCTATAAACTACTCTATAGGTATCACTTGAGTCATCCCTGCTATCCTTCCATCTCACTTTGCATAGAAAAATATGTCTATATTTCCTCTTTATGTTCTCTATTTTTCCTTAATTTTTCCTTTATTTATGTTAAAGATGGGTTAAGGAGATTCATGGGGACCTTTCTAAGATACAGCGCAAGACCACTGAATTAAATGTGGATCATCTCTTCACGAGTGAAGTGACAATATACGGATGGGTTAGGCACCTGGATGTTTTTATGAACAACACATAGTATGCATGGAAGTGTCATTATTTTGAATTCAAGAAATGGTGGACTTCCAGGAGTTCTCATGGATACTTTAGCCATAGCTTTCAAAGACCTTTTTTGCATGACAAAGGCCTTAGCTGCAGTACTAGAGTTTCCCCAAAAGATTTTGACTTGGACAGATATGAATGAATTTTAGCATAATATACTAGCTTTAGGGCATCTTAGAAGGTGGTGGGAACAATTTTAGGAGTCATGAAGTTTCATATTTTATTGATGATATGTGAGATTGCCGGTCAAGAAGGATAATCTAATACAAGTTCCAAAAATTTTGTGGAACTTATTTGTTGCCTTGATTGTGATTGAATAGTATCATTTCTGAGAAGAGGGGTCAAAATAATAAGAAATTTAGTTCTGTGTTCAAAACTTTCAATCATATAAATTATGTTTTTAAGACACATGCATCAAATTTCTCTTGGTAGGCCTGGAATTTATCTCAGGGACTTTTTCAATCTTTTTTGAAAATAAATATCTTTAAGTTTTGTTTTTTTATACACCAATGGAGGCTTAGGTATATTTGTGCAACTGAAAACAAATTAAATTTTTTGTCTTTATTTTCTAGATCATTTAAAATTGGCCCTAATTTAAGGAATTGTAGGAATCTTATGAGTAAATTGGCTTGTTTGCCATTTAAAGTATTGTAGATAGAGAGAGGAATAAAATGTGGCACCATCTCCAGTTTCATATGTTTATTCTCTCCTTGCTTGTCCCACTGATGCCCTGTGCCCTTTCTTCCTTTCTCCCAGCCCCCCTTTCCTAGGGGTGGCCCGGGATTTCCTATCTCTACTGACTCTAGGCCTTCTTTTAGAATTGTGGATGATTCAAAGGGAGAGCTGCCATGCAAATAGTAGAAGGCTACAATTCAAATGAAAACAATTTGTACTAAGTCTCCTTAAATCCCTTCACCACCCATTGCATACATTTTCTATAATTTTCCATAGTTTTGTAACATTTGCCAGATAGTGCCTGCATTTGTCAAAAGTCCTTGAAATATCATTTTCTCTTCCAAGCTGGTAGCATGTGGAAACACTGTCAGTCCAATAGCTCCAGTATGGGGAAGCTAACTCCTTCACTTCCCTAACTTTAAATCATATGTAGACCCTTAGTGCAATTTGCCAAGAGCAATAATGGCAAATACATATATAAATTCAGAATACACTGAGAAAACAGTATGTTAAACGCCATTCCTCTTTCAGAACAGGCAAGTCTTTCTCATTACTACATCAAAAGATGGCACAATAAGTGTCATCAAAGGTAACAGTGTCAGTCAGAGAGTGGATATATCCGTTCAGCCAACTGTGCTACATGTGTCGCAGCTTGGTGTGGATGAGGATCCTTATTTGTTTTTTGGAACTGATGATGGCAGAGTTGGAAGAATGAATCTCCAGAGGTGAGCTGCCTAAATACTTCTTTATCAAAAAGTGCCACAATGTCTACAGATACCTATGCAAGCATTAATTCTCCTATATATACATTTTACATTCTCCTATACGTGCATACATTTTGTGTGGCTGTTTCTTTGGAATAATTAAGATGAAATCAAAGGTTTACTGAACTTGAAGTGAAGGCTTCACAGTTTTCCAATGGGTCAGGGTTTCAGCTGCTGGCATTGCGATGATTGATGTCATCATCACTTTCAGTTGCATTGATACCAGGTCATCATTTTTGCCATTCTTATATATCCTTTGTTTGGGCAGAAGAGCAAATGGCTATTGGGACCATTTGACATCGGAGGTGACAGAAATCTGTTCTAAGGGAAAAAAACTTCAATTAAGATGAAGGATGTGCCCTCAGCCAACTGTGCTCCAGAAAATGAAGATGGTAACGAGGAGGAGGAGAGGGAATGTGAGCAACAGCCAATCAGGAGTGATCTGAGCCCAAGCAGCGGTGGCATATAAGTATGGCTAAAGTGATAATATCAATACTCTGAGGCCAATGATTTAGTCATCGAAACGTTAGCAGCTGACCCCTTGACCACCCAGTGGAAAGTAACTCATGAAGACTTGACGCCAATGGTGCACTGGGAAAACACTGAATCTTATGTTTCCTGAGGATATTAGTGGCTAATTGTAAGAGTATAAATATGGTATTGGTCCTGTAAAGTACTATTCTGTGACATTTAAGATCCAATGACTTATTTGGTGTAGATAAAATGGGAATGCATAAATATGATACCAAAAATTTATCTTTTCTTATCCAAAAGGCAACTTAAGCCAAACAATTCACAATTAGCAAATATTTTTGGTGATAGTAGTTCACCTTATTCAAGTAATAAGTTGTTAAATTAATGGCATGCCACCTCGAAAAATTTGATGCCAGTATTATGTTTACAAGAGGGTTGAAAAATTTGTCTCAAAATTTGCACTAGTTCAATCAGTGAACCTAGTCTTTGCCATTATATAAAATTATAGTAATTTTATATAAATTAATGACAACTCTCACATCTCAGAGAGAAAAACTTTGAATGCTACAAATCTTGTGCATCATTGAACATCCTTTTCCCAGATCAAAATTCCCCTTTTTTCCTTCCCCCCTCTTTCTAGCAGGAAGTCCTCTCAGACCAATGAAAATGGCCAGGACCACAAAAATATTTAAAAAGCTAGTCAACTTTCATCACTGTTGCCTTTTCTTCTCTATTTCTTTCTGTATCCATCATCCATCTTCCATTTGTATATTTATGCAGCCATCACTGCTACAATCTTTTCTTCTACACTGTGACTGCCCATCACCTTTTGGCTGCACATAATAAAAATAGATTCCTCCAAGTTAGTGCAGCATAGCTGTCATAGATGGGGCTCCTCTCCTGCATTTCACTGAGCATCACTTCCACTTTTCTAATCTCTGTCTTGCAAAAAGAAATTATTTATTTTTTTGAAGATGGTGATGGCATATCCAAGAAAGACATCTCAACTCCTTTCCACCTAATCCACATCATCCCTCAGCTTTATATTCATCCAAAATTTCATGATCTATTTATTCCTAGCTGGCTTACTGTTTCTTGCCACAACTCTCCAATGGAACGCATGTCCACTTTGTTAACTACCACCTTCAACCCATTGTTCAGTCCTTTCCATTATGCATAGGAGATGCCATATTTCATGGCCCATGAGATGCACTTATTTTACACTAAATGTACTCTAAAACCAGCCTGCATGTAATGGGTCTTATGGGCGTATTAAATGTATGACTTTATCATATATAGCATCAAATATTTTTTCCCTTGTCAGGCATGGGAAATGGTTGTCTTTGTTACAAACTCCAATGATAACAGCATGCAGCCAGTAGTAAGAAATAGAGATTAAAGTTCTTTGACAGTAGCTCTTAAAAGTTTCCAAATGAACCATAAATATATACAATGCAGCACATTTAGTTTCATCTCACATGTGGTGCTGCTGTGAAACTTATAAGCATTGGGCTAACACAGATATTGACCCTCTGCTCTGCCTTATCGCCCTCTCCTCTGATTGTATCTCTCAAGGTACGTGTATACTTGTAGTCTACTGGTACTCAACCATAAGTAGTATGATAGTGTCATTCAATGTGGAATGAGAACCGACACAGACTTTTACACACAGAAAATAAGTGTTTCGTAAAAAGTTAAAATTGGAATAACTGCATGGGATTAAAAAGAGAGAAGATTATTCTTATATTGTTATTGCAATAATGCTTAATGACTAAGGTCGTGAACTATGCTTCAGAACAAGGAAACAGGGCAGCTGAAAGGCGTTTTGGCGCCCATCATACTGAGATGATGTTATGAAAATGTAGGAAGCAGACAATTAATTTAGTGAATGCAGATATGAGTAACAAAACTTTATGTTCATATGCTCCAAAATGATCAAAACTTGAGGAACATGTAAAGAGTTGGAAAATATTTAGGAATGATAAGAGGATAAATCAAGGGAAGGTATAAGGGGAAGTATTCAGCGGGGCATGTTTTTTGGATGACTGATTATTGAGGGATCAAGAGAGAAATATGTGAGCAAATGTGAGTGGTTTAAGCATGAAGGTTGGATTGACTTGAAAAGCCAAATGCAAGCCAGCTTACATCAGTCCTTTTATGGATTGGTGTGAAAGGTTTTATTGTTGGTAGCTGCAAGTGGGTCATAGTGAGAGACTACTCTGTGGCTTTTAATTGTTTATTGAGCAATGTGGTGCATTGACATATAAACAAATGTGACAAAAATGAAAAGCTTGGCAGAGTTGATATTGTAGGAGAAATAAGACATTGTTTCAGGTGAAGGAAGAAACTGAAAGGCTAGGCTTTGATGCTAGAAAGTATTGGGAAAAATCCCTTAGGATAAACTGTAGGGGCTGAATGCCAGGGAAGTAGGTTGTGCAAAATGATAGAGGGCCATTTGTTTATGAGACATTTGAGGTGTGTATTCAGATATTTTGAGGACATTTTGGTAGAAGAGATTTAGGGTAACCATGTCAGATTAGAAAGGAATGAAGACTTGAAAGAAATTTGTTTAAGGAATAACAATTTTATTGGTCATTAAGTAGGCAATGCAATAGGCCTCATCAAACAGAATAATTCAGTCATATAAAAAAACAAGACAGTACATCAGACATGCACATTTGTAAAACTCATCAGAATATCATATCAGATTATTTATGAGTAAAAAAATTCATTCACTGAGTACAGAGCTTTAGAGGTAAGCCATGAATACAAGGTTAATTTAAATTTGCAGAGCTAGTTTCTCTAGCAGTCTGTGGCAGTTGATTAAATAATTATATACCTAAGTTATTTAAGTAATGCTGTGATCACATTCCCGGAGAGCATTTGGATTCCTGGCCACCCTTGACTGCCAGGGGCATGCTCCATGTCACTCTTTTGCAGAGCACCCCATTTCTCTGGTGGCCATAAGTGGACTGGTTTATGAACACAGAGTCAGTCAGGGAATATGGAATGGAGGAAGAATACTCCAAATATCATTTTTTAATACTTTATGAGTAAACTTCATAGCATTTATAATATCTCATTCATATTCATGTCATCATCTTGGGTTATTATGCGTTGTGGCAGGTTTTCTCATGGTCGGCCTCCATGCTTGTTTCCCATTCTCTTGCTTTCTTCATACCTCCTTCCAGTCTTAATCATCTTCAACACCGTGTATCATATCTCTTCCTTCCTCGGCCTCCCTTCCCGTCCTTCGTTCCCTCTGACACAACCTTCAACAAGTGCTATACTCAGCTCAGACTATAATGCCCCAACCAATTTATCTTTCTTTTTTTGGTTTTCTCCATCACTTGTCTCTTCTCTCCAATTCTTCATAGCATCTTCTCTTCCCTCTATCCTCCCACTCTCTTAACCCTTCCATCTTCCTCCAGATTTATATTTCAAAGGGATATTCTTTTTCTTTCATCTTTCTGCAAAGTTCTTTCCTCTGCTCCATACAACATCACACTCCAGAAGTAAAATTTTGCCAATCTCTTGATTGGTGCTTTTTAAAAGATGCAATTCAAAATTGGTGCGATACATGGCAATTGGAATTAAATTTTTAAAAATGCATAGTAATACATTTTTGGGAAAAGAGTAATTCCCTCCCTTATAGTTACAAAGTGAAACAAACCAAAATCGCGAGGGTAGATTCCTTTAAATACTTGGGTGTAACAATTACTCATGATCTGTCCTGGGGAAAACACATACGAGAAATATGCGGACGTGCTAATAAAAAATTGGGATTTGTAAAAAGAGTGCTAGGTAAATGCGACGAAAAAGTGAAAGAACGCTGTTTCCTTGCCTTGGTCAGGCCCCACCTAGAGTATGCTGCCAGTATATGGGATCCTCATAATATAAATTTGGTTTCGGAATTAGATCGAGTTCAGCGGAGGGGGGCTAGATTTGTCAAACATTGTTATGACCAACTCAGCAGCGTATCCACTTTGCTAGACAATTTAGGTTGGGATTCTCTTACACAACGGCGTTTCCAATATAGATTAAACTTATTAAAAACATTTAAAGATGGGCCCTTTTCCGATGAGATCAAGGATATAATACGAACCCCAACGTATTACGGTCGAAGGGATCACGAATATAAGACTAGAGAGATAGACTGCAAGACTGACAGGTTTAAAATGTCATTTTTTCCAAGAACAATAAGGGACCAGAATGCTTGTAGCCCAGATTTCCCAGGACATAGTTCATTACAATAAGTATTAACGTACAGGTTAGGGACTGCGTGAGGATATGTGTGTATGTATGTGTATATATACATGTATATTTTAATATATGTATATTATTATTAAGTAATCTACCGGTTAAGGTAGGTTTTTGGATGGACACAACTATCAAATAAACATTTTGTGACTCCCCACCTAGCAAACTAATCTATATCAGGTCCCTCTTCATCTCGGTGTACTTCTTTCCTCCCTTCATCCCGTCCAACATCCCTATCCTGTTCCTACCCTTACCTCGCTTGCCCAACATTCTCCCCTCTATTACCCTCTTCAACATTCCACTACCGCTCAATACGCCTTTCATCCATTTTTCCTGCCTCCATAGGATTTCTCTCAACAAACCCCTCTCCTCACCCACCATTTCCAGTACTTCCTCATTTGTTTTCCTTTCGGTCCATTTCACCTTCTCCATTCTTCTCCACACCCACATTTCAAAAGCCTCCAATCTACGTCTATCCTCCTGCTTCAGCGACCACGTTTCCGCGCCGTACATAGCTACGCTCCATATCAGAGTTTTTACGAGTCTTGTCTTAACATCCCTACTCAACGTCCCCGTCATCAACTCCCTCCTCCTTGAGAAAGCCTCCTTGCCTAGCGCAATTCTTCTCCTTACGTCCCTACCACTTTGACCGTATTGGTCCAAAACACTTCCGAGATATGTAAACTGCTCTACCTGCTCTATTTTTTCCCCGCCTATTTTAATATTTAGCTTAGCCTTTTTCTTTCTGGAAAATCGCATAACCTTTGTTTTATTAATATTGATTCTCATCCCATATTTATCGCACTGAACCTCCAATTCACTCAACAATGCTTGCAACCCCTTGGCTGACTGAGCAACTAATGCTTGGTCATCAGCAAACCTAACCGATTTTACGAGTTCCCCTCCGACTTTCATTCCTACCTCCAGTTCTTCCCATGCCTCTTTAATCATTTCCTCTACATATACGTTGAACAGTACCGGTGACAATGGGCAACCCTGCCTTACACCTCTTCCTAACACTGCCCATCCAGACTCTCCGTTCCCCACTCGCACCTGAGCAGTCTGAGACATGTACAGGTTGCGGATCAGTCTCCTGTCCCTCCAATCCATTCCTATTTTCTGCAATACACGCATTAATTTTTCCCAATTCACTCTATCAAACGCTTTTTCGAAATCTACAAAACAGGCAAAAACGTCCTGATTGTATTCTATATTCCTCTCGACTAGTGATCTCATTACTGCAATGGCATCACGCGTACCTCTTCCTTTCCTGAACCCAAACTGATCATCCCCTAAGTAATCATTTGCCTTACTCTCTATCCTTTTGTTGATGATCCTGAGAATAACTTTAGCTGCGTGGGATATCAAACTTATTGTTCTGTAATCCTCACATGACGAAGCCTTTGCCTTTTTTGGAATAGGAACTAACACCGATCTCACAAAATCTTCCGGCCAGATTCCTTCCTCATAGATACTACGAATCAGTCCATATATGGCCTTTTTCCCACCTTTCCCTAACCATTTCAACATTTCTACAGGAATATTGTCCACCCCCACAGCCTTATTTGCTTTCATCTCCTTTAATGCCCTTTCTATTTCATCGTCGAGTATGCCTGGACCTAAGCTATCTTCTTCTACGTCATGTTCCTTTTCTATGTCTAACCTTGTCGGCCTAAGTTCTTTACCATACAGTGTTTCTATATATTCCTTCCATCTCTCTTGGATTTTTCCTGGTTCAACTATTATCTTACCCCATTTATCTTTAACTGTTAGCACAGCTCTTGCCTTTTTACTTCCCGATAATAGCTTAACCTTGCTGTATAGAGCACCAATTTCACCCTTCTTCTGTAAACTTTCCATATCCTCGCATTGCGTTTTCCACCATTCTTCTTTTGCTTTATTTGTGGCCCTTCTCAATTTATTGTTTAACTCTTTGTACTTCATTTTGCCTAACTCTGTGTTTACATTTTTCCATCTTCTTCTCTCATCCATCTTCGCAATCATCTCATCCGTTACCCATGGTTTCCTTATCCTTTTCCCGTTAACGGTTCCTATAGTGTTATATGTATATATATATATATATATATATATATATATATATATATACATATTCACATATGTATATATGCACGCACGCACACTCACGCACACACACACACACACACATATATATACATATATATGTGTGTGTGTGTGTGTGTGTGTGTGTGTGTGTGTGTGTGTGTGTGTGTGTGTGTGTGTGTGTGTGTGCGTGTGTGCGTGCGCGTGTGTGCGCATATATATGTGTGTGTGTGTGTGTGTGTGTGTGTGTGTGTGTGTTTGTGTGTGTGTGTGTGTGTGTGAATATGTATATATGTATATATTTTTTCTTACAGGTTCCCCCCACCTTTCCTCACCTAACCCCCAACCCCCTCAACCCTTACCCTTCCCTCATGGTGCTACACCCCCTGCCACACACCTTTTTGGTGGCTCGCAGGGTATTTATGTAGAAGTAGAAGTAAAAATGTTTGGGCAGTAGTTCCTTCTTCTAATTAAATCCCTCTTTTGCCATAGCTATTCTCGAATTAAATTCCCTGGAGCAGGACATGTCTACAGTGATTAATATTTCATTTTCAGTTATTTACCATTACATTTGACTACATTCAACCATTAAATAGCTCTTTGATTAATTGAGATTCAATGTAGATGGAAACCCTGTCAAAGAGATAATACAGAATATAAAAGAGGAAAGGTTCAAAATTTTTGTGAGAGAGTTTAAAAATTATCTTTGGGACATGAAATAATTTTGTTTGTCAAAAGTTTTCATTGATTGGATGCTTGCTCAGAAGAGTATGGATATGCACATCAAAGGAAAAAGGAAACCATATTTTTCCCATGCATGGAATGTTTTTAGTCAATGGCAGTTCGTTATAAAGGGGATTGGCTGTAATGCTGATCAGTGTGGAATACTTAAGTATATTGCCTAATTTTTGATTTTTTATGAACATGAAGGGCAGTCTAAAAGCTAAATAATTAAAACAAGGAAACAGTTTAGGATAGACTAGTTGTTATTATATGAGACACTGAACAGTATTTTACCAAGGTAAATGTTATGGCTTTATCCCCTGAAACTAATATCAATTTCAGTAGCCTCAGGAAAAGTAACAATTGGGTACTAAAAAATGGGAAACAAGGTGATTTTCAATTAAGTTTTCTGATAAAGGTGAAAATAAATTCCATTGGCAGGGTATATGTATGTGGTATGCCTTTTCTCAATTTTTGTTCCCATTGAGTAAAGAGTGTTTCATTAGATTTTATTTTTATAATCCATGAAATCTGAATTTATTTGTACTTGTATGCTAATGGTTTTCATTCACTCAGGTATATGCAAATGTCTGCTGATGTAGTGAGTGATGAAATGAGTAATTCACCACATGACTGGCTTCTTAAGGATACTGGAAAACAGCGGAAGAGTGGCATATTATGCATGGACACTTATGATCTAACGGGTGATGGGTTTCAAGACCTCATAGTTGGCTGTCAAGATGGTACCATTGAGGTCTATTCAATGGATGAAGGGGAGGAGTTCTATCGAAGTTTCAACTATGTGAGTGTGAGCTTTACTACTGCTCTGCTGAAAACACTTGTTGTCATTTATTCCGGGCTTAGAAAGTAGTGTGTTGATCACCCTTGGAATTGTTTCCCTTCTCCAGTCTTAAAATAAAATGTGAAGGAAACTAATAAAATATAATATATCGATAACTGCTCCGAAAAAAAATGTGATGGCGGCATCTTTTACCCCAAACCAATCACTGATAACATGAACATTTTCATTGTTTAATTCAAGGTATTATACATACTGTAAGGTAGGTTTTTGGATGGTCTGTACCAGCAATTATCTCACTTGAGATAATTGATGGTTGGATTTTCAAAGCATATTGACTTTTCATTGCCAGTCACAATCCAGTGCAAGAATGACTTTCTTTTTTGTCTGACAAGCAAGCTTTCGCATGTGTTTTGACGTTGCTTCATCTGCCCATTGTTCAATTCATGTGGCACCCATTTTCCAAACTTTTAGACCTTTCCCATGGCACATAGGCGAATAGAAATGGCTGGTTGAGTGACACCCAATTGCTTGGCAAGGATTTTTTGCAATTGCGTATCATCTTCGTCCAAAAGAGCCTGCAATCGATGGTCCTCAACCTTCCTGGGCCAATTTCAAGCTCCTTATCACTCAGGTCAAAATGGCCATCTTTAAATCGATGCAACCAATCTCTGCACTGTCACCAAAGGCCTCAACAAGCACTCGATGCGATACGGCAGCCGATTTCTTTAAAGCAGAAAAGCAAAGCTTCCCAGGCCAGTTCCTTTCCCTGTGCCGGTTATGGATTCCCAGGAAGATATAGTCATGGTAGTCAAGAGTTAGACCTTTGGACTACTGACCGGAAGGCCCGGGTTCGATTCCCGGGCAAGCCTAAGCCTCTCTGGGCACCTGTAGCACAACCTAAGCTATGTGATTTCTTGGGTACCAGATCTTCCTGGGAAACCATAACCAGCACAGGGAAAGGAACTGGTCCCTGTCCCCTGATGTGTGAATTTCACACACCATCAGGCTTAGTACTACATATACTACAAATACCTGTGTGTATATATATATATATATATATATATATATATATATATATATATATATATATATATATATATATATATATATATATATATATATATGTATGTATGTATATATTTATTTATTTATTTATTTATTATTAGGTAATCTACCGGTTAAGGTAGGTTTTTGGATGGACACAACTATCAAATTTACATTTTGTAACTCCAAACAAAACCCAATCCAGCAACCTCATCTACATCAGGTCCCTCTTCATCTCTGTTTACTTCTTTCCTCCCTTCATCCCATCCAGCATCCCTATCCTGTTCCTGCCCTTTCCTCGCTTGCCCAACATCCTCGCCTCTATTACCTTCTTCAACATTCCACTACTGCTCAATATGCCTTTCATCCATTTTTCCTGCCTCCATAGGATTTCTCTCAACAAACCCCTCTCCTCACCCACCTTTTCCAGTACTTCCTCATTTGTTTTCCTTTTGGTCCATTTCACCTTCTCCATTCTTCTCCACATCCACATTTCAAAAGCCTCCAATCTACGTCTATCCTCCTGCTTCAATGACCATGTCTCCATGCCATACATAGCTATGCTCTATATCAGAGTTTTTACGAGTCTTGTCTTAACATCCCTACTCAACGTCCCCGTCATCAACTCCCTCCTCCTTGAGAAAGCCTCCTTGCCTAGCGCAATTCTTCTCCTTACGTCCCTACTACTTTGACAGCATTGGTCCAAAACACTTCCAAGATATGTAAACTGTTCTACCTGCTCTATTTTTTCCACGCCTATTTTAATATTTAGCTTAGCCTTTTTCTTTCTGGAAAATCGCATAACCTTTGTTTTATTAATATTGATTCTCATCCCATATCTATTGCACTGAACCTCCAATCCACTCAACAATGCTTGCAACCCCTTGGCTGACTGAGCAACCAACGCTTGGTCATCAGCAAACCTAACCAATTTTACGAATTCCCCTCCAACTTTCATTCCTACCTCCAGTTCTTCCCATTCTCTCAGTCTCTTTAGTCATTTCCTCCACATATACATTGAACGGCACCGGTGACAATGGACAACCCTGCCTTACACCTCTTCCTAACACTGCCCATCCGGACTTTCCGTTCCCCACTCGCACCTGAGCAGTCTGAGATATGTACAGGCTGCGGATCAGTCTCCTGTCCCTCCAATACATTCCTATTTTCTGCAATACACGCATTAATTTTTCCCAATTCACTCTATCAAACGCTTTTTCGAAATCTACGAAACAGGCAAAAACGTCCTGATTGTATTCTATATTCCTCTTGACTAGTGATCTCATTACTGCAATGGCATCACGCGTACCTCTCCCTTCCTAAACCCGAACTGATCATCCCCTAAGAAATTATTATTATTACTTTTTATTTGCCCAGAGATCACAATACAAAATACCGGGTGGATGGTGTATGTACATGATATAAGGCACGTCAATAAGGAACAAAGACACAGGCTCTAATTAAGATACAAAGAAATGAAATGGTGCTCACAGTTACATAATATATGACATAACGCCATGAACATTGGCTGTTACATGCACATGAAATATTAATTAAGGCAATAATTGAATAACCACATGAATCAGACCATGACAATTGCTATAAACAAAGAGTATAAACCTTCTAGTCAGGAATGTTGTTGAGATATTCATCAACCAAGTAGAACATATTGCGTTGTACATATCTTTTTAATTTATGCCTGAATGCAGCAGTTCCCTTAGTTTCCTTTATACTTTTGGGTAGTTTGTTATATAATCTGATGCCCATTTCATTGGGTCCTAATTTCAATGCTTTAGTTCTAATATTCCCATAATGGATGTTGTTCCTTCCTCTGGTGTAGTGATGATGATAGGCAGAGTTAAGAGAATAGTTTCCAATGTTATTTCTAATATACAAAATTAAGAACATAATGTATATGCACGGGAGTGGTAGCAATTTTAATTCATGGAAAATAGGCCTTGATGGGGCATTGTGAGGTTTCCTGGTAATTATTCTAATGGCTTTCTTTTGCATTTTAAAGATGGTTTGAGAGATAGCAGCTGATCCCCATAATATTATACTATAGGTTATATTTGAATAAATTTCCCTGTAGTATAAATTCAATAGTATACTTTTACTTGTAGTTTCATACAAGTGTCTTAATAAATAGCAAGTTGAACTGAGTTTATGCTGAAGGGCTTTTACATGCATATCCCAAGAAATATTAGCAGACAGAGAAATGCTTAGAAACTTACATTCCGTCACATTCTCAATTGATTGATCATTAATTTTTACCAGCAGATCATCTGTTGCATTTTTATTGTGTGTAAAGTATACTATTTTACTTTTATTTACATTTAGATCTAAAAAGTTGTCTGTACACCACTTGTTTATTGCAAGTGTGACAGACTGTGATTTTTCCACAAGGCTGGGGTAAGTTTCTGTCGATATTATTACATTAGTGTCATCAGCATACAGCACTGGTGTAATTCCTTCATAATTCTGTAAGCAGCTAGGTAGGTCATTGATATATATCAGAAAAAGGAGTGGCCCAGGGGTTGAGCCTTGTGGAATGCCTTTGTTGGCTCAGTATGCTATGGATGAATATTTTGACCCATCTACTGGTAACACTACTTTCTGAGTCCGATTGTGAATGTAGGACTTCATCCAGTTTAGAGGAGTTCCTCTAATCCCTATTCTATTGAGTTCAATTAGTAGTCTATCGTGGTTTACATTGTCAAAAGCTTTTGACAAGTCAAAAAACATTCCAAGAGTTTTGCGTTTAGCATCTAATGAATTAAGTATAATATCAATAGCCTGACATATGGCGGTTGTGGTAGACCTTTCAGATCTAAATCCATGCTGAGAATTTGAAAGTAGGAGGTTTTTTTCAAGATAAGGTGCTATTTGCATGAACATGGCTTTTTCAAATATTTTAGCAAATGTATTTTGGACCGCTATTGGTCTGTAGTTGTCTAAATCGTTTACACAGCCATGGTTTTTATATATGGGCACTACTTTTGATTCTTTTAACTGGGATGGGAAAATCCCTTGTGTCAATGATTCATTAATTAAGAATAAAAGGGGTGCTTTTATGGCTTCAAAACAATGATGAACAACTTTACCAGGAATTTCATCAGGGCCTGTACTGCATTTGTTTCTGAGTGAGGAGACAATGGTTTTTAGATTGGTTTCAGAACAAGGCTTAGCAAACATTGATGATGGTGCATTTGAAAAAAGCACATTAGCATGAGAAGTAATTGGGCAAGGAGCTGATACATAATATTTGTTAAATTTATTAGCTAGAGATGAATAGCTTATGGCAATGTTATTTTCAGGATTACAAAGTTTGGGGAGAGCAAGTTGTAGATTTTTCTTACCTCTACACTCATTAATTATTTCCCATGCGGTTTTGGACTTATTATTGGAATTAAGTAACTTATTGTCATTGTAAGTTCTTTTCGTAGTAGAAATCAGCTTACGGTAATACTTTTGAAATTCCTTATAGAGTAACCGGTGCTCATGATTGTTAGAACTTTTACTGGAGATAGCAAGTTTCTTATTTTGCCTTACTCTCTATCCTTTTGTTGATGATCCTGAGAATAACTTTAGCTGCATGGGATATCAAACTTATTGTTCTGTAATCCTCACATGATATAGACTTTGCCTTTTTTGGAATAGGAACTAACACCGATCTCACAAAATCTTCCGGCCAGATTCCTTCGTCATAGATATTACGAATCAGTCCACAAAGGGCCTTCTTCCCACATTTTCCTAAACATTTCAACAGTTCTACAGGAATGTTGTCTACCCCCATGGCCTTATTTGCTTTCATCTCCTTTAATGCCCTTTCTATTTCATCGTCGAGTATGCCTGGAACTAAGCTATCTTCTTCTACGTCATGTTCCTTTTCTATGTGTAACTTTGTCGGCCTAAGTTCTTAACCATACAGTTTTTCTATATATTCCTTCCATCTCTCTTGGATTTTTCCTGGTTCAACTATTATCTTACCCCACTTTAACTGTTTAACTGTCTTTAACTGTTAGCACAGATCTTACCTTCTTACTTCCCGTTAATAACTTAACCTTGCTGTATAGAGCATCAATTTCACCCTTCTTCTGTAAACTTTCCATATCCTCGCATTGCGTTTTCCACAATTCTTCCTTTGCTTTATTTGTGGCCCTTCTCAATTTATTGTTTAACTCTTTGTACTTCATTTTGCCTTACTCTCTGTTTACATTTTTCCATCTTCTTCTCTCATCCATCTTTGCAATCATCTCATCCGTTACTCATGGTTTCCTTATCCTGTTCCCGTTAATGGTTCCCATAGTGTCTTTTGCGGCTTTCAAAATCACTATCTTGATACATTCCCATTATTCTTCAATTGTACTAAGTTCTTTACCATCATCCATCATTTTCTCTACAGCCTGCTGATACTCCTTCTTCGTTAATCCATTTAATGCTTCTAAATTCCATTTCCTAACCCGCCGCCCTTGCCTTATCTTCTTGAAACGGACGTTACATTTCATAGCAACTAAATTGTGGTCAGGGTCTGCATCCGCTCCTGGGAAACTGTGCGAATTTGTCACACTGTTCCTAAACCTGTACCTAACCATAATATAATCTAAGTGATACCTTTCTGAGTCCCCTGTCATTTTCTATGTATACCTATGCCTCTTGTGGTGTCTAAACCATGTGTTGGTGATGACTAACCCCTGTCTCCTGTAGAATTTAAGTGCTTTCTTCCCGCGTTCATTCCTTGTGCCTAACCCATAGTCCCCCACCTCACCACCCTCTCTTCCTTCGCCTACCGTCGCATTCCAATCCCCCATCACTATCAAATGAGTCCCTGCAGGAACACACGTGATTATATCCTCTAACTCATCGTACATCCTATCGACTTCTTCCTCCTTGTGGTTGCTCGGTGGCATGTATAGCTGAACAATGACCAAGTTCATCGGCTCTGCTTTAATCTCTACGAGTAAAATTCTATCAGTTGCTTGCTCTATGTTGACTACACTTCTTCCTATCCCTTTATTTAATTTTACGGCAACCCCTCGTTGGCTCTCATCTCCGCCGCTGCATATTAGTCTATAATTGGCACTCCAGTAATCCCCGCTATTGACTCCTGATTGAATTCCTTATTGACGTGCCTTATATCATGTACATACACCATCCACCCGGTATTTTGTATTGTGATCTCTGGGCAAATAAAAAGTAATAATAATAATTTCTTAGGGGATGATCAGTTCGGGTTTAGGAAGGGAGAGGTACGCGTGATGCCATTGCAGTAATGAGATCACTAGTCGAGAGGAATATAGAATACAATCAGGACGTTTTTGCCTGTTTTGTAGATTTCGAAAAAGCGTTTGATAGAGTGAATTGGGAAAAATTAATGCGTGTATTGCAGAAAATAGGAATGGATTGGAGGGACAGGAGACTGATCCGCAGCCTGTACATGTCTCAGACTGCTCAGGTGCGAGTGGGGAACGGAGAGTCCGGATGGGCAGTGTTAGGAAGATGTGTAAGGCAGGGTTGCCCATTGTCACCGGTGCCGTTCAATGTATATGTGGAGGAAATGACTAAAGAGACTGAGAGAATGGGAAGAACTGGAGGTAGGAATGAAAGTTGGAGGGGAATTCGTAAAATTGGTTAGGTTTGCTGAGGACCAAGCGTTGGTTGCTCAATCAGCCAAGGGGTTGCAAGCATTGTTGAGAGGATTGGAGGTTCAGTGCAATAGATATGGGATGAGAATCAATATTAAAAAAACGAAGGTTATGCGATTTTCCAGAAAGAAAAAGGCTAAGCTAAATATTAAAATAGGCAGGGAAAGAATAGAGGAGGTTACATATCTCGGAAGTGTTTTGGACCAATACGGTCAAAGTAGTAGGGATGTAAGGAGAAGAATTGCGCTAGGCAAGGAGGCTTTCTCAAGGAGGAGGGAGTTGATGACGGGGACGTTGAGTAGGGATGTTAAGACAAGACTCGTAAAAACTCTGATATGGAGCATAGCTATGTACGGCGCGGAAACGTGGTCACTGAAGCCGGAGGATAGACGTAGATTGGAGGCTTTTGAAATGTGGGTGTGGAGAAGAATGGAGAAGGTGAAATTGACAGAAAGGAAAACAAATGAGGAAGTACTAGAGATGGTGGGTGATGAGAGGGGTTTGTTGAGAGAAATCCTATGGAGGCAGGAAAAATGGATGAAAGGCGTATTGAGCGGTAGTGGAATATTGATGAGGGTAATAGAGGGGAGAATGTTGGGCAAGCGAGGTAAGGGCAGGAACAGGATAGGGATGTTGGACGGGATAAAGGGAGGAAAGAAGTACACAGAGATGAAGAGGGACCTGATATAGATTAGTTTGCTAGGTGGGGAGTCACAAAATGTTATTTGACAGTTGTGTCCATCCAAAAACCTACCTTAAATGGTAGATTACCTAATAATAATAATTATATATATATATATATATATATATATATATATATATATATATATATATATATATATACACAAACACTAACACAAAAAACACCACACACATAGAAACATAAAAGAAGGACACTTACATTGGATATTTACGTTTCGACGGCACGGCCGTCGTCATCAGAATCTGATGACGACGGCCGTGCCGTCGAAACGTAAATATCCAATGTAAGTGTCCTTCTTTTATGTTTCTATGTGTGTGGTGTTTTTTGTGTTAGTGTTTGTGTGTTTGTGCGTCGCCGGAGAGCGTCTTTTCCAAGTTTATACATATATATATATATATATATATATATATATATATATATATATATGAAACTATATGGTTTGATTCCCGGGCAAGGCACTCTGGGCACCTGCAGCTCCACTCAAGCTAATTGATTTTTCGGGTACCAGATCTTCCTGGGAAACCATAACTGGCGCAGGGAAAGGAACTGGCCCCCCTACCCTGATGTGTGAATATTCACAAGCTGTCGGACTTGGTATATGGGTGAACTCCACCATCCCCTACTAAACCGACCTTCGGGTTGATTACTGTGTTTATGGTTATATATATACTACCTTAAACAAAAAGTTCCCGGAATAACCACCGTGTGGCGCTCCCATCGTTCCGATTTGAGTTCTGTTTTTTTTGTTAAATTGGTACATATGTTGTTGATATTCCCTTTAAATCTTAGTGTCATAACTTGACATTTGCAAAAGTTACGTAGCCAAGAGTACATCTATCTCTGTGTGTGTTGGCGATTATTTACAATTGCAGAAATGGATTTAAATTTGCAACAACGAACTTGTATTAAATTTTGCGTAAAAAACGGATTTAGTGGCGCACGGACGTTGGAAATGTTGGAAAAGTGTTTCGGCAACGATTCTCTAAAAAAAACGGTCGTTTACCAGTGGCACGAGCGGTTCAGAAGTGGTCGTGAGTCAATCGAAGATGATGAACGCAGTGGCAGACCATCGACATCGAAAGTCGGTGAAAAAATTGATAAAGTAAAAGAAATGTTGGTCAATAACCGCAAATTAACCATCAGAGAAATAGCGGAGGACTTGAACATTGCCTATGGATCCGCCCAAGACATTGTGGTTAATGATTTGGGTTTCCGTCGTGTAGCAGCAAAGTTGGTGCCAAAAGACCTCAATTTCATGCAAAAAAGAGACCGTGTTGACGTCGCAAAAGACATGATTTGCGAGGCTGAATCCGATCCCACATTCATCAAAAGGATCATTACTGGAGACGAGACGTGGGTTTATGAGTACGACACGCAATCCAGACATCAGGCAAGTGAATGGCGTTCACCAAATGAGCCGAGACCAAAAAAACCACGTCGTTTTCAGTCAAAAAAGAAGGCAATGCTGACGGTTTTCATGGATTACAACGGTGTAGTGCATCATGAATTTTTGCCAGAAGGCCAGACAGTAAACAAAGAGTATTATTTGGGCGTTATGAGACGTTTGCGTGAAGCAATTCGCCGAAAGAGACCAGATATCGTCGCAAAGTGCGTCGAGACCGTCGCACAGTGCTATCATTATTCGTAATTTTTTGACGAAAAATGCAACAAATACCATCCAACAGCCACCGAATTTACCTTATTTGGCTCCCTGTGACTTCTTTCTGTTCAATCGAGTTAAAAAACCATTACGGGGAACGCGCTTTAGCAGCCGAGAGGAAGTAATGGAAAAATCGCAGGAAGCACTGATGGACATACCGAAAACCGAATATAAAAAATGTTTCGAGGATTGGATCAAGCGCTGGCATAAGTGTGTTGCAGTCGATGGGGATTACTTTGAAGGGGACAATATAGATTTAGATGAATAAACTTGTATTTTTAATTTTCTGAATAAATTCCGGGAACTTTTTATTCAAGGTAGTATACACACACATTCACACACAAAATCCCGCCATACGGTGAACAAATATTCATTCACATAGAAATAGATATAAGGAAAGGGGAAAGGAACAGACATATAGGACGAACACAGGAGAGGTGGGGAAGGTGGAATCAAGCGGACCACTAATGTAAAATATATATATATACACACACACACACATACTTACTAATTGGACGACTGGAAACCAGCACTAATCTATCCACTCCACAAAAAAGGGGATAAAACTGACACATACAATTATTGAGGTATTTCCCTACTTTAAGTAGCATATAAGGTACTATCTAAGGTGTTATTAAATAGAGTAGAGGAACAAGTAGGACACAGAATAGGAGAATACCAAGCAGGGTTTAGAAAGGGAAGATCATGTGCAGGACAAATTTTGAACCTGAAGACCACATTAAGGATTAAAGCTATGCAGAATAAGAATACAGTTGTCACCTTTGTGGACTTCAAGAAAGTGTTTGACTCCCTTGACCTACAAACGCTATTTCTACTTTTAAATGAATTAGGCGTAGACCTCAACACCAGGACACTAATAGAACAAACACTTTTAGGTACCACATCCAGAATAAAAATACTAGAACTTTCTGAACCATTTGAAGTCAGGACAGGGGTTCGACAGGTTGATGGACTCTCACCAATACTATTCAATTTAATACTTGAGAAGATAATGAAAAAATGGGAAAACACTAAAAGAGAGAAGAGGGAAAGGGAAACATGGGGCGAGGGAAAGGAATAGTTGAAGTGAAATGCCTAGCCTAGCAAGAGTCATGCTGGACACATTACACAAAAGATTGGAAAAAACAGGACTGAAGATCTCCTATGAGAAGACAGAACTCAGACACAATACGGTGAAATTCATGAAAAGAAAGTATGGAAGAATCAAGAGAGTTGATAAATTTAAATATCTAGTAGAATATATTCAACCGAACGGATTGGACAACACAACAAACAAAGAACGAATAAAAAAACTGCAACTGGCTTACAGAATTACACAAAATCATTACAATAAAAGAACAATATCCATCCAAGCCAAAATCAGACATTACGTCACAGTCATTAAGCCTGAAGCTACATATGGATCGGAATGCCTAACGATGAAGAAGACAGGGGACCTGCGAGAACTGGAGAAGAAAGAAAGAAATATTTTGAGGAAAAACCTAGGACCATTGAAAAAAACAGAAAATATTTGGATTAGGAGAATAAATGAGGATCTAAATAGGACTACCGAAAAAATCACAGACACGATGAGAAAAAGAAGATTGAAATTCTATGGACACCTAAAGCGATTGGATGAAAATAGATTAACAAAAAAAATATTCAGCTACATTTCAAAATTAAAGCACACACCAGGATGGTTAGAGGAGACCAGGAGGGGTGCGGGAAGTTTTGGAATAAGGGAGGAAGTGGTTCACAGCAGGGAGAGGTGCAGAAAACTAATAGAGGATACAAAATTTACTGAAGACCAACCAACACAAAAAACAAAGAGGGTGAGGACCAAAGAACAATGATGAACAGTAGGGGAGAAAATGAAGAAGTCCTGGGAAGAAAGAAAGAAGAAAAACCAGAAGTCTTGGGGTCATTGCGGTCCGTAATTGGCCAAACTCAATTAAAAAAAATATATATATATATATGTGAAATTGAAACTATACATCTTGAGCTTGTTAATGTGTTGACAGAATGCTTTGGAATCTTGTTTTTTAATTTGTGTATCCTGAGGTTTATTGAATTGGTTTGCCTGAATCTGTTTTCCTTTGCAGATGTGTAACGAGGGTGTGACTTCTGTTCAAGGGGGAATGATTGCAAGCACAGAGATGGGGGAAATTGTTTCAGCCACTGTGTCAGGTAACCTCTCTCTGATGCTCACAAGTGCAGATTTTTAGCCACTATATTTTAAATTCCATATTTTTAAATGCCCTCTTATATTGTATGTATATTTATAATAAAATTTGTGATAAAATGGAGTCTGATAACACAAAGAGTGCTATTGCTTTGAATTTTATAAATTTTTATTATGTGACATATGAGAGGCCCCAATGTGTGCACTTGATATACAAATGCTAATAGCCTGACCATATTCCTTGAATGTGGAGGTCCTCAGAGAGAATGAAAATCCCTGTCCGAGGACTGTTCTTTATGCTAAATTAAGAATTTCATAATAAACAATTAATACTATGAGAGTTGCTATTGATGATGGCATTGAGAGTTGGTGGCCCTCTAACACATTGCTTCCATGCCAGAGATTAGTCATGCATTTGTAGCTTGGATGAATCATCTTGAATCATTTAGTCATATTGAATAACTTTGTAGGTTCCCAGCAGTGGATAACCATGTGATGAAAAGTATTCACATACATAGAGTAGAAATTATTACTTTCATTGATGCTGTCTGGTAAACCTTTGCTTGTCATAGAATGAATTGAATTTGGTATTTTTTCTTGCATTTTAAGGTTGGGTTTTTGGTCTTACGTCTAAGTGTGGAAAGCAAGAGAATTTGGATCAAGACAACCAGCACAGTGGATTTTCTCGTGAAGCTCGCCAAAAGATTTTTCATCTAAGGTTTATTGAATGAGTGTAATCCGAATAGATTGTTTTGATAGTGAAGTTCTTGTCCTATTCATGAATTGTTTTAACTGTGGACAAAATGTTTCAGGTCTGAGATAGCCAATCTGGAGCAGAGGGTAACAAGGGAGAGAGAGAAATACCTAGCCTCCACAGAAGATGAGATTGGAGGGTTGTCAGCCATACCCATCATCCATGTCACCAGTGACGTAAGAACATATTTGTTGTTGTCTTTTTTAGCTGTGCTGTTAATTATTTAACAGTAAGTCTTCTTCAACCAGTGAGTGGAATAATGGCTACTAACCAGGGGCCTAAATTCTAATCCACTGGACTCTGGATCCACTCATCCTCACTCGAGAAGTTTGGTTACATGAGATTTTGGACCATGGATCTTTCTGAGGAAACACATGTGACTCAGGGATAGGAACCCATTTCCCTCTTTACCTCTCTCATTATTATTGGTATTCTACCATTTAAGGGGGTCTTAGTCTCTGCATCTGTCTATTGCCTCCTTATGATTTCTCTAAACATTCTTCCTCCTCACCTACCACCATACCTAGCTAGGACTTCCTCATTTGTTTTCCTTTCAGTCCACTTCACCTTCACCACATCCAGATTTCAAAAGGCTACAATCTGCTTCTGCAGGGTGTGTTCCAAAGGTAATGGAATTATTTTTTAAAGTAATTTATTGAACAGATTTATACAAACACTTAAAATTTTTCAAAGTATTGTCCTTCATCATGGCTGATTGGACCTCTTCTATGGACAGAAACTGGTTCCTTTCAGGGCTACCTCAATCCGAGGGAACAAAAGAAGTCTGCTGGGGTGATGTCAGGACTATAGGGGGAGTGGGACAGCATTGGCACCTGGTGTTTGCATGGGAACTCGCGGACTGGTTTATAACAACTGACGTCATTCCATTTCCACAGAGTGCCTCAGCCTGTATCATCCTACTTCAATGACCATGTTCCCATGCCTTACAAAACCAAGCTCCTTGTCAAAGTTTTCAGTATTCTCTTCTTAACATCCTTCCTTAATGTCCAGGTAATCAATTCCTTCTTTCTTGTGAAAGGTTCTTTGCCTAGTGAAATTCTTCTTACCATGTCCCTACTATTTTGACCATTTTAGTCCAGAACACTCCTAAGCTAGGTATACTGGTCCACTTGCTCTAGTTTATGAACTCCTATGTTGATATATAACTTAGCCTTTCTCTCTCATGAAAATAGCAAACCTTTGTTTACAATTGTTGTTGCATCTAATCATATCTATTGCATTGAATTTCCAATGTACTCAGCAATGCTGGTAACACCTTGGCTGACTGACAAACTAAAGCTTTATCATTCACAACCCTAACTGATTTTATAATTTCCCAACCGACATTCATTCCTTACTCCTGTTCTTCTCATGCCTCTTTTACCATTTCCTTCATATACATTAGTTGAACAGCACAGGTGATTGCAGAACCCCACATCTTGCCCCTATTTCTAACACTACCCAGAACAGAGTTTGGATGTACATGATTCGTCCGGAAGATAAGTGTACTGATTTTTTCCCGCCGCTCCAGGCGCGCCCAGCACCGCTCTGACGGGCTGCGATTGGAGGGGGGTATGTTGGCAAGCGACGCTGAAAAAGGCAGTTGGCTCTGAGCTGTGGTGTAGTGAGGAGCTCTGTTAACGTGAACCTCCTCGCTCGACCCATATCACGGAACGCGATGCCGAAGCTTTTGGAGCAGCGTTATTCCATCAAGTATGCGGTAAAGCTTGGGAAATCGTCTACCGAAACTGTCTCTATGATTAACCAGGCTTACAGGGAGTCAGCCATGTCCAGAAACATGATCTTTCGGTGGCACAAGATGTTCGTGGAGGGCAGAGAAGAGGTCGACGACGAACCACGGCCTGGACGCCCATCAACGACACTCACCGATGAAAATGTGCGAAAAGTTCCCGATGTTCTGAACTCTGATCGTCGTCTTAGTGTTCGGATGATGGCAGAGCAGTGTAATGTGCCAAAAACAATAGTGCACGAGATTATTAGGGACCAAAAACATCTGGCGGCTGCATCACGGCAATGCGCCGTCTCACACCGCGCTTGTCGTGTCGGACTTCTTGGCCAAGCACGGTGTGGCAACGCTGCCGCACCCGCCCTACAGCCCGGACTTGGCACCACCGGACTTCTTTCTGTTCCCGAAGATAAAGAGGAGTTTGAAAGGAACGCGATACGGGACTTTGGACGCCGTCAAAGAGGCCGTTACGACATGTCTTCGAGAGGTTCCCGATGATGCCTTCGCGGGATCGTTCCAGGAATTGGAACGCCGCTGGAACAAGTGTATCGACTCACAAGGGTCCTATTTTGAGGAATATTAGCTTAAGATGTGTAAAAGTGTAGTAATTTTTTTTCCTGAGCTTAGTACACTTAAATACAAATTACCCAAAGCCGTACTCTTAGGGGCACTAGTTAGGGGACACGGGGGAGGGTGCAAAGAATAAGGATAACAAAACTGCACACACTCCCTCACTCCGGTATTTGCAGTGAAAATTGACCGTTGCAAGTCTCAAACACACACGCACTCAGGGTTTACGGGGGAAAAAACCCCTCGCCAGGGACCACACACTCAGACAAGGCAAACAAAACCACACGCACTCCTTCACTCCGGTATATGCAGTACAAATTGACCGTCGAAAGTCGCAAACACACGCACTCAGGGTTTACGGGGAATTTAACCCAACGGCAGGGACCCTTCACTCAGACAGACGTAAAAATAGAAATAGTAAAGGAACGGCACGCACTCCCTCACTTCGGTATATGCATTGCAAATTGACCGTCGCAAGTCGCAAACACACACGCACTCAGGGTTTACGAGGGTTTAACCCAACGGCAGGGACCCTTCACTCAGACAGACGTAAAAAAAATGTAAAGGAACGGCACGCACTCCCTCACTCCGGTATTTGCAGAGCAAATTGACCGTTTGTGAGTCGCAAACACACACGCACTCAGGGTTTACGGGGCTTTAACCCAGCGTCAGGGACCCTTCACACAGACTAGGAATACGGAAAGGGAAGTACACTGTGATGCAGTGTACGTGGGGAAAAAAATAGTGCCGAAAAACCTGACACCAGGTGTTTCGCCTGCCAAGCAGGCCTCTTCAGAGAAGAATAATGTTTTCCTTGTTCTTTCCTGAATAATTGTTACCCTTATTCTTTGCACCCTCCCCCGTGTCCCCTAACTAGTGCCCCTAAGAGCATGGCTTTGGGTAATTTGTATTTATTGCATTCATTCGGCCGTAGTACGTTCCCTTTTGCTTTATTAGTACACTTATTTTATGGACGAACCATGTATTAATTAAAATTGGCAATTTTCCACAAAAATAAAATTGTTATCAATACGACCGGTTTCAATGTAACTACATCATCTTCTGGTAACAGTCATTTCTCATTGTCTACTATATATGCTAAAAAGCAAGTAAGGGGAGGGTAGTGGAAAATGGGGGAAAGAAGGAGGGTAGAAGGAACTTGGGCAACGTGGGTGACAATGAGAGGGGAGAAAGGGTGTGGGTGAGGAGAAGGGGTGAAAAATTAACACAGTCCAAAAAAACCTCATAGCTGGCTGGAAGGGTTATCTCATTGAGGGTGGACTCTCTGTGCGGCGCCAAGCTCCTAGGGCCATGGAGAAAGGGGATCGGGGTTTTTCCCCAACCACACAGATATTCATGCACAAAGAAGTGTACGAAAAGGAGTAAAGATTAGGATCACTGTCTATATGGTTCCAAGGGGGGGCAGGCGGGGGGAAGGAGAGCCCTAGCGAGGGATTAGGAATGGGTGGAGTAGGGAATTCACTTGTAAATGTCGGCGAGAGAGTGGGCACCCTTTTTCCCCTCTCATTGTCACCCACGTTGCCCACGTTCCTTGTCCCCTCCTTCTTTCCTCCATTTTCCACTACCCTCCCCTTACTTGCTTTTTAGCATATATAGTAGACAATGAGAAATGACTGTTACCAGAAGATGATGTAGTTACATTGAAACTGGTTGTATTGATAAAAATTTTATTTTTGTGGAAAATTGCCAATTTTAATTAATCATGATATTCCGCCATATCACGCCTGAAACATCTCTTTTTAGAGTTTGGATGGCTCTCTGAACGAATCTCCAACCACCATTTACGCTTAAGCAGCCTGAGATATGTACAGGTTACAGAAAAGATACCTATCCCTTGAATCTACTTCTATTTTATGCAAGGAATTCATTAATTTACCCAATTCACATTATCAAACACCTTCTCAATAGCTTTGAAACCAGCAAAAAAAATCCTGTGATACCCAAGGAACATTAAATATAGCTTTGCATTTCCAGAAGGTTAAATTTTTACTGGCAACTAGTTTCATTACACTGGAAAATGAGAATATATCAAAAAAGTATGTCAAAAGCCACAAACAAATTTATATGAACATTAGAATAGGATGAAGTCATGAAAATCACAGACTACATGATTAGAAAAATAGACAAGAGAAGGAAATGGAAATATGTAAACATAGAATAAGGTAGAAGGAGGCATAAAGAGTTGAATAACAAACTGAAGCAGGAATCTAATACAAGGAAGGACATGTGGAGAAATATGCAGAATGAGAGAATGCAGAGTTCAGAAAGGAAAGGTAAAGGAAATGAAAGCACTGTGAGGAAGGAAGAAGGGAAAATCCATCAAAATAACCACAGGTAAGTCAGCAGAAATCATTCATTCAACCAGGGAAGATATAAGAGAGATGGACACAATATAAGAAACATGCAACCATGTGACATTCACCATCAATTAAAGGAGATTCATAGAGACAATATTATAGAGGGAATGGTCTGTTTGACTTTGGAAACAAAACTTCAACTTGGGGAGGGAAAACATCCATGATGACAGGAGTTCAGGGTGCCCGTTCTCCACTGTAACAATGCCAGGTCTCATGCAGTTGGGAAACTGCAATAACTTATCCAAAAACTCAAATTGAAGATTATTAACCATCTGCCTTTCAACCCATACTTGGCTCCTCCAGATGTCATCTCTTTAAAAATCTAAAGGGTTTTTTAACAGGAACAAAATTTCAAAGTAATGAGGAATTGGCAGAAAGGGTGATGACTTTTCACAATGTACTGGCAGCAAAGGAATAAGATGCTGAAATACAAAAACTTGTCCCACAAATTGGTAAATGTATCAATTTGAATGGTGACTATGTAGAGAAGTATTTTAAGGTCCTTTGTTACCATAACAAATGTTTATTTCAAGAAAATATGTATTAGTTAATTTTGAATCCCAAAGTGAGTATCACTTTCTGGTTTACCCAACAATATGGTAAAGATATCAAGCCAGGAAGCTTAGACATAGAGACAAATACTTCCTTACAGAATTTAAGGACACCAATTAATGGCCTTCCCCGCTTCAGAACCCAAGTGACTAGCCACTGTACACCTACCCGCTATGTTCATCAATTGGTACTGGGCAATCAGTGGATTAAGGTCGAGAGGGCAAAGGTTATGGGCATTTTGAAAGAATGCGTTTGTCATACAGGGTGCATTCCAAAAGTAATGCCATTGAATTTCCCACTCCGCTCCTATTGGTTGGAGTGGGGTCGAACCACTTGGAGTAGGCGGGAGGATGCTAAGATTTGCTGCAAAACCAGTCTTAGTGCTCTCTAAGCTGTACAAGTGGCAGGAAGTCAGTTATTGTAAACCTCTGCGCCCCGGCCGTGTCACGAAAAAAATTGAATCGACGATCAAGCAACATTACACGATTACTAAGTTTTGTGCTAAACTGAAAAAATCTCTTAAGAGGAAACTAACTAAAATGATTCGTAAGGCTTACTTAGGGGACTCTGCTCTGTCCTACTCACAAGTTTTTAGGTGGTTTAAGACCTTAAAGGAAGGATGGGAAGAGGGTCACGACGAACAATGCTCTGGGTGGCCATCAACCAGAAAACGGACTATAATGTGGCTGGTGTTTGACAATTTTTGGTCTCTGACCGTCGATTGAGTATCAAGATGGTTGCCAATGAACTGAAGTTGTCCTGCACTGTTGTGGCATTGTTACTGAAGATTTAACGATGAGGAAAGTGTGTGCCAAGCTCGTGTCCAAGGTGTTTGCCACAACGCACTACAAGTACCCAAGTTCCTGGCCAAACACCAGGTGCCATATCCCCCCTATAGCCCTGACGACGCCTCATTAGACTTCTTTTTGTTCCCTCGGATTAAGGCAGCCCTGAAAGGAACCCGTTTTTTGTACATGAAAGAGATCCAATCAGCCATGACGAAGACTTTGCGAGAGGTCCCAGAAGACACCTTCCAGGGCCTGTACCGATCATGGAAAAGTCACTGGAAAAATGTGTAGAGGCCCAAGGACAGTGCTTTGAAGAATTTTAGGTGTTTGTGCAAACTGTTCAGTAAATGACTTAAAATAAAATAATTGAATTACTTTTAGAACACATCCTGTATATTGACTGAAGAATTGAACATGTGTAAGCCATCCACACGTTGAGTACCATGTTTGCTCATTGTGGACCAAAAACACAATTGAATGAACATTTCCTGGGAAGTTTCTCCTGGTGTGGTTTAACAAAGCGAGTCTGATTTTTCATGCTGCTTCATGACTACCGATGGAACTTGGATGGAGCACTAGACTCCTGAGATGGGAGAATAGTCAAAACAGTGGATTGAGTCCGAAGGGTGAGCCTGCTCCAAAATGGCAGAGATGGTTCCATCAGTCAGGAAAGTGATGTTGACTTTTTTGGGATAGTCCTGGAACTGTGTTCATCGATTATCTTCAAAAAGGTAAAACAATAATGGGAGAGTATTACACATCATCACTTGGCAATCTGGAGGTAGAAATTGCAAAAAATATTGCATTTGATGAAGAAGGTGTTTTTCCCTCAGGGCAGTGCTTACACTTGGGTGTTTACCATGACTAAAATTCACAAATTGTACTTTAAATTGGTTGACCACTCACTGTATTCACCAGATCTAGCCCCCAGAGATTTTTTCTGTTTCCTAGCCCTAAAGTTTTGCTTGTAGGACCGAGATTATCATTGGATGAGGAGGTTATCACAAATGTAAATATCTATTTTGTGGAGAGAGATGTCAACAACTAATGGGAAGGGTTAAAAAAGTTACAGAATCACTGAAAAAAGTATGTTGGATTTAAAGGAGAATTTATTGAAAAATAAAAATAAATTTAGTGAAAAGATGTCTTGTGAAATAATGAAATGAAATACTTTACTTTGTAATTCCAGACAATTTATTTAAAAACATGGCCCAGGTTTCGACGTTGAATGTCATCATTAGGTTTTTTTAAAATAAATTGTGTGGAATTACAAAGTAAAGTATTTCATTTCATTATGTCATGCAAATTCCATAAAGTTATGCCTGAGACAACAAATTTTAACAAAAAAACAACAAAAGATGTTTCATTTATTTGCTAGGCTTGAAACTTTTCAGACTACTCATGTATTCATTCACAGTCCACACATTCATACCAATATGTATATATTGAGAGGCAGGGGGGGGAGGGAAGGATGATGTTATCTTTTGGGTATTGGTAGTCATCAATTCATTGGATGAATTGCTATGGGATGGTGAGCAGTGCATGGAGGGATTGCACACATTTATTTTTCTGCAAATGGTATCTTCAGAATGGGAGGGACAGATAAGGATACTTCATATAGGAAACATTTTATGAACTCATGACTCTTTATCCAGGAGGAAAAGGGCTCAGATGGCTAAAGCAACTTTTTATAGCATTCCACATCCTTAGGACACCGAAACACATTGCTTGCAAGATTCCCTTCCTTGCAACATTTCCATAAAAGTGCAGTGGTTACATCCCAAGTAGGTGTGTCTTATGGCAAAGAAAATTAGGCTACAAATAAGAGAAATCCACAGGACTAAGATGCTGTGTCAGAGAATATATGAGAGGCATGAAGAATAGACATCTACACCTCTCAGCCTGCACCGAGCACGTCTTGACAGGCCCTAAATGCAATATCAATTTTGAAAAAGCTAAATTATTTGCTAAATAAAGCCATAATTTCCCAAAAATAGTTCGTGATGCCATGGAAATTGCCAAGAAACCTAACAATATCAACAGGGGAGACAGCTCTTTGCTTTCCAGCTCCTGTAAATGTGTGTTAGCAAAAAAATGTGAGGCAACCAATTACAGTACACCTCGGCTATATGTAAGATGGGCAAAAACAAGGATAATGAATAACCATTAGTAGCACTTGTCCACTTATCCAGTAGAAAAGTGCTACTATCAGTTAAGCATTATGTTTGACTTCCACTACATCACACTTGAAACTACACAAGGATCAACCACTTCTGAACTGAATATGCCAACTACAATACCAGTGAAACTTTCATCCTAGAAAATGGATTCACGTGGAAGAAATTCTGGAAGATTTGAATCTTGAATTGAAAAGTTGTGTATCTTTAAAAGTTAGGTAATTTTTACCGACTTCATTATTTTTTTAATCAATGAATTCTTCAAGAATGATGATTTTTCCAGTGGATTCTTTGATGTGAAGTGCGTCATGTATTTGTGTTTACTTATTGAATTTTGGGGTTTTAATTGCTTCATTATATTTGACTTTTGACAAGGCTGTGTTCTGCATTATATTATTTATGTATCCTTGCAAAATTAAACTTGTAATTATTATTTTTCCATGATTTTAATTGCTTACTTAACATTGGTTATTCATTGTTGGACTCACTTTTGGACTCACTTTTGGACTCTTATGCATCTCTATGACATTTTATGAATTTTTTGGTGAGTTAATGTTCTATACCCTGGAACCTAAAATGGAATCCACATGAGGCTCCTGCTTCTTCACTCATTACCCTTTTTCATTCCCACCATTTTGCTATCATTTGAATGTTTTGCAGGAGGAAATTAAAAATTATTTTTCTGCAAATACCAAAAAATCATCAGAGACATAAAGCAATGGCTATGCCAAAAAATATAATTATCACAATCTCTAGTGCTCTTTGTGCAAGTATTAAGGTACTCTGATTTGTTGATTTTATGAGCAGCACATATTCATATAACAGCAGTAATTCTAATCGGATGAGCTTTTTTACAGATGACTATGAATAAAGAAAACTCTTCATACATACTTACAATAGAGACACAAGTGCCTTTAGATAGTGTCTTACTTCAAAGCAATATCCCATTAGACCTGCAAGACATTGAGAAAAATTCTGCTGTTGTCAGCTACAGCAAATGTGATTCTGGAGTAAGTAATATTGTGGCTGTCTAGTAATTATTCTAACACTAAAATTTAGCTAATTAATATGCAGAGAATCAAGTGCCTGGTATGGCTCCAATTGTATCCTTTAGAGGATGATATTTGAAGTAGTGATTGTAAGAGTTACTTGTCATGATTGAACCTCAGCTGTGCATCTTGGGACTTTTTGGGTCTATGGGTATTTTTTAGCTACCATTACTTACAACAAATGTATTGCAGAGTGACAACCATGTGCTGGCCTCCTATCGCTGCCAAGTTAATGCCAGGAAGTTGGTGGTTGAGGTTTATACCAAAGAAGGGGTTGCAGGGACTCTGCAGGCCTATGTCACTCCACAGCTACAGCCAAAATGCTGCCGTGTGCTGCAGTTTTCAATTCGACCCTTGTCACTGCACACTAGGTGCCAGTCAATTGATAACTTAAGGTTAGAGATATTCTTAATGTGTTTTTACTACTTTCCTAAGCAATATTGACATGAAATGATGGGACTAAAGCCAACTACAAATGAGAACAGATTGAAAATAAACTGTGGCTAATTATTCTTATCAATCAAACTTCATCCCTCAGTAAAATTTCACAAGTAGCAAAATTGCATGTCAATAGAATTCAATTCTTCTAATATCTGTATGTGTATGTATGTATGAATGTTGTATGTGTGTGTGTGTGTGTGTGTATGTATGTGTAGTGCTTCTGGGCCATCCTCTGCCTCAGTTCTGTTCCTAACTCCTTTTGAGAAAGGTGGTTGCACCACCAAAAATTCGAGACCCAGTGAATCCCTCTTTTATGTGTTTCTATTTCTGTGTTTGTGTCCACTAGTCCATTTACATTATATATATATTGGCTAGAGCATTGGACTACTGACTGGAGGGTTCCGGGTTCGATTCCCGGGCAAGGCATTCTGGGCACCTGCAGCTCCATCTAAGCTAGTTGATTTTTTGGGTACCAGATCTTCCTGGGAAACCATAACCAGCACAGGGAAAGGAACTGGGCCCCCTACCCTGATGTGTGAATGTTAACATGCCGTCAGGCTTAGTACATGGGTGAGCTCTACCATCACTTACTAAACCGACCTTCAGGTTGATTACTTTGTTTTATATATATATATATATATCAATAAATATAATATATATTCATTCACATAGAAATAGATATAAGGAAAGGGGATAAGAACACACAGAAAGGACAAACACAGGAGAGGCGGGGAAGGTGGAATCAAGCAGACCACTAATGTAAAAATATTTCCTCAACCAGGACTCAAACACTGGATCTTTCCACTTACTGGGCGGATGCTCTAACCACCTGAGCTATTGAGAAAACTTAATTTACATGGAGATCTGCGATCTTATAAAGCGCCCAAGTGCTCCGATTCCTTGGCCAAGAGATGGTGTAAGGGGGCTGTTACACCCACATAAGGAGAAATAGACGACACATACCATAGTAAAGGACAGTAGAGGTTAGCAATCATACAACATCATAAAGAATAGGAACAGTGCATTTCATGGCATGCATAGCCAGAAGAAGAGATGAGCCACATTAGCCAAATACACATTCAAACACGAAATCCTGCTATACGTCGAACAAATACTCATTCACATAGAAATAGATATAAGGTAAGGGGATAGGAACACATAAAGGACAAACACAGGAAAGGTGGGGAAGGCAAAATCAAGCAGACCACTAATGTAAAAATATTTCCTCGACCAGGACTCGAACAACAGATCTTTCCACGTGCTGGGCAGATGATCTAATCACCTGAGCTATCGAGAAAGCCTAATTTACATTAGGTTTTCTTGATAAGGTGTAAAGGAGGGAGCGTCTGGTATAGTATGGGTGGCAGCTATTGAAATGAAGGTATTGTTATTTATTAGTTAGTTTAATATGTACCGTGGTCAGAAATTCGTTATTGGTTAGGGAAATATTAACAGCAAAGATGGTGATCTGGGATGATGAGATGTTTCACCTCTTTTACCTCCAACATGCTCCTGCAGGAAAACATTTGATAGTGATGGAGGATTGGAATGTGATGGTAGGTGAAGGAAGAAATAGTGATGAGGTGGGGAACTATGGGTTAGGCACGAGAAATGAACGCGGGGAGAAAGCGATTGAATTCTGCAGGAGACAGGGGTTAGTCATCACCCACACATGGTTTAGAAATCACAAAAGGCGAAGGTATACATGGAAAATGCCAGGTGACTCAGAAAGGTATCAGTTAGATTATATTATGGTTAGGCACAGGTTTAGGAACAGTGTGATAAATTCGCACAGGTTCCCAGGAGTGGATGCGGACTCAGACCACAATTTAGTTGTTATGAAATTTAACGTCCGTTTCAAGAAGATAAGGCAAAGGCGGCGGGTTAGGAAATGGAATTTAGAAGCATTAAATGGATTAACAAGGAAGGAGTGTCAGTAAGCTGTAGAGAAAATCATGGATGACATTCAAGAGCTGAGCGCAATGGAAGAAATATGGGAATATACTTATAAATATATAGAAAATATAATGTGCTTCTCTCGCTCTCCCACATACCTTTCACTAGTCAGTCCTAACTATATATATATATATATACATATATATATATATATATATATATATATATATATATATATATATATATATATATATATATATATATATATATATATATATATATATATATATATATATATATATATATATATATATATATATATATATATATATATATATATATATATATGTATGTATGTATATATATAAAAGATAGTTGATTTTTCGGGTACCAGATCTTCCTGGGAAACCATAACCGGCACAGGGAAAGGAACTGGCCCCCTTCACTGATGTGTGAATATTCACATGCCGTCGGGTTTAGTACATGGGTGAGCTCTACCATCACCTACTAAACTGACTTTCAGGTTGATTACTGTGTTTATGGTTATATAAACACACGGATACAAAATATGCAACACACAGAAACATAAAGGACACTAATAGTATGTATTGACGTTTTGACGGCTCGACCATCGTCTACAGAATGGCATTCGCAGGGAGGAGCAGAGAGGACATGTGCAGGAGAAGGGTGAGGGGAGGAGAGTTACGGGACCAATAGGAAGTGGACAAGGTGGGGGAGGGGAAATGTAGGCAGCATTGGATGAAATCAGGGGCTTGGTTCAGCCCGGGGATTTAAAAGACTGGAGCACCCAGATATGCACCATCTCGCGGGTTCTCACCTGTATGCTGCTAGTGGAATTGGGAAGGGTTTCAATCACTGAAACGGAGAAGCAGTCATCAAAAGACTGGTTGTGGGAAGCAGTGTGAGTAGGGATGGGATAATTAAGGAAGGTGGGAGATTTGGTGGAATAGCGGTGGTTATTCATTCGGAGGGAAAGGGTGGTCGTGCATTCACCCACGTAAAAGGCAGGGCAGAAGTTACAGGAGAGGCGATGTATAATGTTTTTAGAGGTGCAGGTGGCTATGGGTTGTGAGTTGGTAATAAGGGACGTGGAAGGTCTTAGGAGATGGCAGCATTTACAGCGTGGGCGGTTGCATGGTGCGGACAGGGGTAGGGAAGAGACAGGGGTGCTCGTAGGTGGTTTTTTCGACTTGAAGATGTCTCGCAAGTTTGACTGGCATTTAAATGAAACGGAGGGACAGTGTGGGAATAAAGGTGATGTGGATTGACTATTGCTAACAATTGGGAAGAGTTCACGGATTATACGTTTAATTTGGTGGGTTCCGGGGAAGAAAGTGATGATAAGGTTAGGGCATTTTGGGCGGTTTGGTTTGGGGAGAGAAGTGTATTGGGTTGACGGTTGGACCAAAGGAGGAAAATTTTATCAATAAATCGGGCCCAGAAGAGTGGTTTTAGGGTTTGTTGCTGGAGAAAGTTTTCTTCAAGTTTACCCATAAAAAGATTGGCATATGCAGGAGCCATAGGCATGCCCATTGCAGTACCTTTTATTTGCAAATATATTTTCTCATTGAATTGGAAGGCATTTTTGGTGAGGACAAGTTGGCTCAGTTCGGTAAGAAAATCTGTGGATGGAGTGTGTGGTGTTGGTCGTAGAGAGAGGTAATATTTCAGGGCTCCTAAGCCTTCTTTGTGGGGAATGGAGGTGTACGGAGATGTACTGTCTACTGTGGCCATGAGAATGGTCGTGCTGTGAGGAATTGGGATTTAGTGTAGACTTTCCAGGAAGTGGTATGAATCTTTGATGTAAGAAGTGAGTGAAGTGGCTATGGGTTGAAGGTGGTGGTCTATAAATGCAGAGATTCGCTCAGTGGGGGAGTTGATGCTGGAGGCAATGGGGCATCTGGGGTTATTGGTTTTGTGAATTTTGGGTAGCAAATAAAAATGTGGGGTCTTAGGATTAGGTGGAGAAAGAATGGATATATCATTGCAAGAGAGACCTTCTCCAGGACCAAAATGAGACAGAAAAGATAGAATATCCTTTTGGTATGAAGGATTAGGATCTTTGGGCAGGGAGTGGTTGCAAGAAAGGTCATTTAATTGTCGCAAGGCCTCAGTGTCGTAGTCTTTCTTGTTTAGTACGAAAACGGATGACCCTTTGTCCGCCGTCGTGATAATTATATTTTTGTTTGACGCTAAACGTCTGAGAGCTTGTCTCTCGGGGGGAGAAAGGTTATCTGGTGGCTTCAGGGAATCTATGAATTTTTTATCGGAAATCTTTGTAAGGAGGAGATTGATAAATATTTCTATTGGATGGTTGGATGCGAGTGGTTTGGATTCATTTTCTGAAGCTTGGAAGCGTTTGAAGGGAAAGGCTGCGAATTCCAATGGGCATGCCAGCATAGATTCCAGCAAAAGTTTAAAATGTCGGTGACGATGTTCACGTGGTTGGTTCTAGGGGTGGGGGAGAAGAAGAGGCCTTTACTTAGTAGCAAAAGCTTGCAATTATTGAGAGGCTCAGATGAAAGGTTCACTACTTTGTGTTCGGCGTGGGGTGTTGGGTCTGTGACTCTTTTGTTTGGCAAATGGGGAAAACGGGGTGTTTTTAGTGGAGGGTAGGGTAGGTTAAAAAGTGTTGCGAGATATGGTTTTGAAAGTAATAGGGGCGGAGGTTCGTGTGGTGGTGGGGGTTGTTTAAGGGGCAAGGAAAGTCCCACGTGGAAGAAAGACTGAATAAGAGAGGAGAGTTTTTTTAGGTGGCCCTTGCGTCTTCAAGTGAGATTTCGAAGTGTGGAGGAAAGTGTACGGTTAAGTGACGGAACTAAGTGAGGGGCTGAATTGGATATGATTTTGGCTAGGGACAGCAGGTCGGTACGATGTTGACCAAAAAGGTAGAGGTAGTGAGACAGAACATCCATGTGAGTTTGTGTGATTGTTGCAATATGATGGTGTGTAAGTGCGAGTGAAGGCTAGGTGGGATACCAGAAAGGGGTATTTTGATGACACGGCCATTGGGAATGATACCTAGGGATAAACATAAGGTGAGAAACACGGAATGGCTAGCACATAGGGCTACTTTATAAGCATGACTGCGGAATTGGGGCAGCCAATATTGGAAATAGTTAGTTAGAACACTCACGGCGATGATGCGATGGCAGACAACAGGAACAGAAGACACAATTAAGGCGAATAGAATGTTAATCGGCTATATCAGCCAAAAGTATATATATGTGTATGTATATTGGTATATATAGGAGATGGCGGAGCGGAGAACAGGTGGTGGGGCAGGGGTGAAGGAGGAGGTTATGGAGGGGGAAAGGGAGGCCAGAGGGGAGCGGAGATGGAATAAGGAGGATGTGGAAATAGTAACAAGCGACACAGAAAACTAACAATTCATCCACAGATACCACAACACCCATGACCAAGGCGTCAACTCACCAAGTCATCATAAAGGCTCGACAAGTCAAAACCCAGGACAAGGAAGACAAAATGTATGCGGATGAATATATTGTCCCACCACCTTGTAAGAAACAAATCCACTCCCATCCACCCCAGCCCCCCCCCCACCCATTTAGTGAACGACATTGAGACCCTGATGTTGATAGGCTTTACAAAGCCATTTCAATGCCATTTCCATTGTTTTTAATTTTATAGGGTTATCGGATGGGGGAAGGGATGCTAGAACGAACATTGTAACAGTGGTTGAAGTGTGTGTTGTGGTGGGAGGCATGTTTTGGGATGGGAAGACCCGCAGACGGGGAAGAGGAATTACATGATGCGCGATGATTGTTTATCTTGAGGTTCAGGGGTGTAGAGCACTGGCCTGTATAAAATGCCAGGCAGAGTTTGCAAGTCAGAAGATAGATTACATTCTGAGATATGCATGAGGAGTGGGGGAAGGGCGGGAGAGAGTTAAAAAGTGGGAGGGAGAGGGGTGAAGTGGTGAAAATAGGACAAGTTTTGCATCTTGCTAACAAGCACAGAGTGGGTGTGATTGTGGGGGTGGGAGGGGATTTGGAAAGAGGCTTGGTGGATTTAAGGAGATCTGATAGGTTGGCGGGCCGTTTGAAGGTAACAGAAGGGCATTTAGGAAGAAGGTTGGATGAAACGTTGTGATTTTTGAGGATGTGGTACAGGTCTTTGAGAATGAATTTTTGAGGGACTGGATGCCAGGTGGTGCATATTGAGAGAGGGTGGGAGTCTGTGGTTGAGGGAGGATTGGGGGTGTAGGATTGTTTTAGGATTTTTTTATGAAGGAGAGAATCTGGGTATCCCCGTTGGAGGAGGGAATGGTGAAGGTTGGTTGTTGAGGTATTTGTTGAGGGATTTGGGATGGCTGCAAATGCGGTGCCCGCTGATAGAGAGGGAGTAAGGGAGGGAGCGTTTGGTGTGGTAGGGGTGGCAGCTGTTAAAATGAAGGTATTGTTGTTTGTTAGTAGGTTTAGTATGTACGGAGGTTAGAAATTTGTTGTTAGTTAGGGAAATATTAACATCAAGGAAAGTGATCTGTGATGATGAGATGTTGGAAGTGAAAGAAAGAGATGAGGAATCATTGAGTTGGGAGATGAAGGAATTGAGGGAGTCTATGTTATGTGGCCAGAGTAGAAAGATGTCATCAATATACTGGGGCGTCGTCATCAGAAGCTTCTGATGACGACGGCGGGGCCATCGAAACATCAATACATACTGTGAGTGTCCTTCCTTTATTTATTTTTCTGTGCGTTGAATATTTTGTATCCATATATATATATATACTCCAGGTATGTACATATACATACATACATACACACACACTGGCTATTGTTTCTTCCGGTGAAGGGTGGGAGAGAATGTGCAATATATTGTGCCAGCTTGTAGGTAGGTGCATCAATGTTGCTTACAATGGGTCATATGCGGTCCCCTCCTTGTGGACCTTAGGTAGTCCATACAGACAGGTTTGGCTGCCGATGGAAAGAGTCTCCATTTCTCTTCCGTTGGAATGGATGACCAATTGATTTTCTCTCTAGTGAGTCATTCTATCTTTGCTGTTGGCTCACTTTTCAATTGGAAATATGTGCTGCTATCCAATAAGGGTGCAATTTTGTTGTGGTAGTCCTATTTCTTCATGATTACTGTAGCATTTCCCTTATCTGCTGGTAGGACAAGAAGCTCCTTATTGTCATGCAGTTTTTCCAATGCTTAGCATTCTGCAGCGGTGGTATTGGCAAAATGGTTGTCTACCAATTCACCAACATGATGGTAATTCCTGGAAACAGTATGGATTCATCAGATAGACGTTGGGGAAGCCTAAGAATTAATAAAATGTAATAGTTTCTAAGTCCAGCTCAAAATACTCATTGATAGAGTAAAGTGGTTTGGTGAACAACCATTTTTCAATAATATTTTTGTACCTTTTACATCTTACTGAGTAGGCCCTGCTTGATATCGTATTGAAAAATTTTATTGCCAAGTTGTCTGATTGACTGGTCTTTGACAGTCTACGCTAATGTATATAATAATTGTGCTTTGATCTTTTGCCAGGTAAATAAACTGATAATAATAATAATAATAAATTTTATTCATCTTAATCATATTTACATATGGTGGATGTTGTCATTTTTGCAGGAACATAATAACACACTACAGAGCACAATATACAATCAAATAAAAACATATACATAGATATGACACTAAACACTACACCTTAACTGACACTAGCCACACCACATACTACCTTGATCAAAAGGTTCCCGGAATTTATTCAGAAAATTAAAAATACAAGTTTATTCATCTAAATCTATATTGTCCCCTTCAAAGTAATCCCCATCGACTGCAACACACTTATGCCAGCGCTTGATCCAATCCTCGAAACATTTTTTATATTCGGTTTTCGGTATGTCCATCAGTGCTTCCTGCGATTTTTCCGTTACTTCCTCTCGGCTGCTAAAACGCGTTCCCCGTAATGGTTTTTTAACTCGATTGAACATAAAGAAGTCACAGGGAGCCAAATCAGGTGAATTCGGTGGCTGTTGGATGGTATTTGTTGCATTTTTCGTCAAAAAATTACGAATAATGATAGCACTGTGCGACGGTCTCGACGCACTGTGCGACGATTTCTGGTCTCTTTCGGCGAATTGCTTCACGCAAACGTGTCATAACGCCCAAATAATACTCTTTGTTTACTGTCTGGCCTTCTGGCAAAAATTCATGATGCACTACACCGTTGTAATCCATGAAAACCGTCAGCATTGCCTTCTTTTTTGACTGAAAACGACGTGGTTTTTTTGGTCTCGGCTCATTTGGTGAACGCCATTCACTTGCCTGATGTCTGGATTGCGTGTCGTACTCATAAACCCACGTCTCGTCTCCAGTAATGATCCTTTTGATGAATGTGGGATCGGATTCAGCCTCGCAAATCATGTCTTTTGCGACGTCAACGCGGTCTCTTTTTTGCATGAAATTGAGGTCTTTTGGCACCAACTTTGCTGCTACACGACGGAAACCCAAATCATTAACCACAATGTCTTGGGCGGATCCATAGGCAATGTTCAAGTCCTCCGCTATTTCTCTGATGGTTAATTTGCGGTTATTGACCAACATTTCTTTTACTTTATCAATTTTTTCACCGACTTTCGATGTCGATGGTCTGCCACTGCGTTCATCATCTTCGATTGACTCACGACCACTTCTGAACCGCTCGTGCCACTGGTAAACGACCGTTTTTTTTAGAGAATCGTTGCCGAAACACTTTTCCAACATTTCCAACGTCCGGGCGCCACTAAATCCGTTTTTTACACAAAATTTAATACATGTTCGTTGTTGCAAATTTAAATCCATTTCTGCAATTGTAAAAAATCGCCAACACACACAGAGGTAGATGTACTCTTGGCTACGTAACTTTTGCAAATGTCAAGTTATGACACTAAGATTTAAAGGGAATATCAACAACAGATGTACTAATTTAACAAAAAAAAACAGAACTCAAATCGGAACGATGGGAGCGCCACACGGTGGTTATTCCGGGAACTTTTTGTTCAAGGTAGTAGACACAAAACCTTATAATTTTAGGCTAGTAAAATCAAGCTCATAATACTCCTCTATTGAGTATAGAGGATTGGAGGTAAGCCAAACACGCAGCACCCTTCGGAACACCACACTGTGGGCTGACTTCAAAGAATTTGGGATCATATTGAACAACTTGATTGGCAGACCTTCAACTTTGTAGGTCTTGTCCAGCCTACAGTGTGGTAAATCCATATTCGACTTTGCTCTCGTGTTATGGCTGTGAACGTCAGCCCTAGTGGAGTACATACTTGTATTTTCTTTTATATGAACCAAAGTATAGAATATATATAAACTGTAGACAGTCATAATTTTTGAGTTTAGAAAGAGAGGTCTACAGTGCTCAAGTGTACATGAGTTATTTAAGATATGGACTGCTTTTTTCTGCATCAGAAGGATTTGCTTAATATCAGATGCATGCCCCCAAAGTCTAATGCCATAAGTGATGACTGGGTTGGCAATACTTTCAGGGTATTTTTTAATGTTCATGAGACTGCATAATATAAATAGGCTGTAGATGGCTAGAATTTTCAGGATTTTGACTATTGCTCTGCAAAGTTCACTGGGCCCAGAATTGCTTAGAATCTTTATTACCTTTCTCTGCAGTGAAATTATATCCACAGTTTCATGAGCATGCCCCTAGAGTCTAATACAATAGGAAAGTATGCTCTGAAAGAAAGCAAAGTAGGATACTCTCATGTGGGGTTCACTAACATACATTTTTCCTTTCCTGAACAAGTGCAAAGCCCTGTAAATATTTTACTGACTTGGAAAATATGAGAATTCCAAGTGACTTAGGCTAGGTCTGATTTGTAAATAATTCTCTGGAAAATTTTGAGATTGAAAGAACAATGTTTAGTTAAATAATTCATTTTGTGATCACAAATGGCAGAAGAGATTTCACTCATTATCAACATTTCCCTTCATTCATTCTGATTAGGTCCTATACTGATTCTGCCTGAGCCAACCTGTTGGCTAACCATACTCCTCAGTGGTCTTCCTCTTTGCATGCTTGCCACTGGCATCAACTCATTAATTCTACTCCAAATATTGAGGAATGAGAAATAGTCATTTTATAATTAATACATAAAAATTGTTGCGAACCTTCCTTGCCCTAACTCTACTCCCATGAATGCCATTAAATGAAACACTTAAGAACACAGTACAAGAAGATGACTCAATTGTATATTATAACATGAAACTTAAATGTTTAATGTGCTCTACGCTATTTTTTTCCAGCAGATCTCTGAACACTCTTCTCCTGATGGGTGCATTCAGTATGTCTGAGATACATTCCTGGGTTCACTACTGTTTACCTGAAATTCCTGATAAACCCCCCACGGAAAGTGAAGCTTGCTACTTCTTCAAGTCGACTTTTATTGACACACAGCTGCAATGCAAATACAGGTGAGTTCGTAAATGTAAATTGAAGAACAATATCAACCAAAGACCAATCAGTTTTCGCTAGGATGACTGCAATAATATCAGTTGAAAAAAATCTTAATTTTCTTTTGGGACTAATGGACTCATTGAGGTGCCGTGAATAATCTATCTGGGAAACATTCAAACTGGGTGCATTTAAATATGTACCTAAGAAATAATAAGTGATGGCTGCAATTAATAGGTAAAGCTCATCATTCTCAGCATCTTGCATTCAATTATCTTAGAACAAATTCAATGATATTGAAAATTATAGAATTTTGTTCTGAAGCATCAAGTGGTGATTATTATTTGGTGTGTTTTGATCTTTCAGCAAGGGAAAAGCAGAATTTAAGTCTGATAACATCACAACTATATCAATCTTGAGAGATGTCATCTCCAAGGAAGCAACAAAGAAGAACATTACTTTGGACATATTATGTGGTATGGTGTTTATGAAGCAGTCTAACACATTTCTTCTGGATATAAGGAGACCAATTTGACTAGCCTTAGATGACTTCCTTAAGTTGAAATCTATTGTTACAATAAGGATTTGAACAATGATCTTGTAGTCACCTGCTGGATGGGCTTACAACTTGCAACCACAAGTGATTTACCCATGAGGGTTCCTGCAAAGGAAAGTTTAATCATTAATGCTCAATTATGCAAATAATTTTAAATATTCAGAGAGCTTGGGTTCCAGGGAAGTTTGGAAGTGTATGGGAATGATAATTTTCCTAGGATACCAGAGAAGAATCTCGTAACTTGTACCACACGTGAGAATTTAATCATGCCTATATCCATTTTGAGTAATTAAGGTATGTATGTTTGTGTGGGGGGAAATGACTTTCACATGGTCACTTGAAGAGATGATTTGGAGTTGCAAGTTAATTCTCATTAATGAGCAATGTGTCACAATCTAAATTATTTAATTTGTGACATATTGTTAGGAATTCTGTGACACCACTAATGTTGGAAATTTATAGGCCTTCATCCATGATTCTCTCTTTGAGGGCCTTACAGAGCACTTGCAGTTTGTTTTGTATTTGTTACCAACGGCTTTAGCTCCAAATCTTCACAGTATTTCCTCAAAGTATAGGTGAAAGGCAATGCTCTTCTCTTTTGAAACCCATTGAACTCATTTCGTCATAGTAAGCATGTGTTCCATATTGGCATTTCAATCCAAAATAAGTGAGTCTTATGAGCTCTTAAGGTCTGCTGACCAACCTGGGCTTATTCCCTGATGAGAGCATAGGGACTGTCATTGTGGCATAGGGTACATGAAATGGCATCAGAAACTATTCCATATATATCGCTGCTGCCATTTCTGGATGCTGAATGCTGGACTGTTGATATAATGGCAATTGGAAATGGTATGAACAAATGCATTGCTCTTTGGTCATCGTTTGTCAATTATCAAGCAACACATACTTAAAAATTAAAATGTACTAGAATTCAGGGAGTTGATGCAACCAAATTTTATCCACTTGCTACTGGCTGTAAAATTTTAAGTTGCTATAATTCTAAAAAGAAAGGTACAAGATTAATCAAACCATTTTCGTGGAGATTTTGTCTCTTGTTTTTGAGTTCTCTATGAATATTATTACTATGTTGTAAATTGTGAAAGAGGGGGTAACATTAGACAAGGGTGGTAGGGGCAGCAATGGGATAGGCTCATTGGATGGAATGAAGGAATCTGTTATTGAAGAGAGACCTATTGTGGTGTTGGATTATAAGTTCTGTTTTTTTAGGAGGCAGGTAAGTGTGTCATTGTACCATTATGTAAACTGTATCCATCCAAAACGTACCTTAACTCGTAGATTATAAATATTAATGACGAAAATTACCTTGTATAACTATATACCTATGTCAGCAATATTAAGCACACCTTAGATTAACTGATCAGTAACTTTAAAATCATAAATGTGTCAATTTAGTGAATAAAATATATAGCACATGATAATTTGCAACAGTATCCCTACATAAGGTTATTTGACAAACTTAGGCAAATTAGGGTCTAATGTTCAACAAAGTATTGCTCCATAACATAAAAAATTAATGTTTTGTGGAATGGGTGTTAAATTTCATTATGGTTACGTAAATTAAAAAAAAAATAGTATGTTGCACAAAAATAAATTTCACTCCGACTAAAATTAATGGCTGGAGAGAGCTACTGGTGATGCTTGCATACGATTCAACCCTAGTAAGCTTAGCACCTATTTTTGAAGCCAAAATGAAAATTACACTCCGGTAAGTTTGCCTTAGATTACTTTTACTTTTTGATGCACTTTCATATTAAAATCTAAATTCCTTAATGCCTTGTGACATGGGTGTAATATGTGACATATATTTCAAAGGAAAGTGAGGGAGCTGTAAGGGCAAGGGAAAGGTAAGAAGAGTGAGGGGTGGGTGTGGAAGGCAGATGTCTTGTATGGTGAGGGTTATTAGTTCAGGCATGTTGTCCGGCCTTGCTTAGACCACCACTTATGGCCATCAGTGGGCCGTTGCCTTCCCTTCCCTCCACCCTCCCTAGCACCATGCAGTTCTCTCCTGGAAATGCCCATTCCAAGATCTTCTTCTTTCTTTGATGGCAGTGTTCTCACTTTGAAGTCTAAGTAAAAGCAAATCAAATGACATGGATATTTTCTTGGTTTTGTAAAACTCAATGTCATTTTTGTTAACTTGTGTCCTAAATATTTAAAAAAAAAATACTTTACATGTAGTAATTTAAGCTACTTCTTTTTTAAAAATAGTTCCCCTAGTAAGAAATCAGTTGTAATTTTTTCAGGTGTTTGATATGTTGGAGAGAGACTATTCACTATGCATTAACATGATTCCATGGTGCTTTAATCACAGATTTAAATGAAAAGAGTGTTGGTGAGATACTGCAGCATATCAACCCTCTTCTGATGATCTGCCTCTCTTTGCAACAAAAACTTGAGATAATAGATGCTTTACATGAGATCTTGGATCAGAATCCTGAGAGTGACCGGCCCATGCTGGAAACAGAGTACAATGATCTTCTCCAGGAAGAGGAAATAATTAGGCATGAAATTAATAGCCATCCTCACCAATTGAAGAGGATTCATGGTAATGCTTAGCAAGGTATTAAGTATCTGTCCATAACATAAGTAGGAGTAACATACTTTTCCAGGGAATTTTCATCAGCATGATGATCTGAGATCATTAGGTGATCACTTACTGGATGATGCCATAGCAAAGTGGTGAAATACAATGTGCTAAATGAAAAATTCTCTGGAAAAGGATGCTATTTCTTTTGAAAATTGGGATGAATTTCAGCATCCATAAAGTGAAGTCAAGGGTGGTAATTATTCACCAAATCAATATGAAATCATTACCATATTTAAAATGAAAAAGACTTCATTTATGAACCTATGAATGCATTTCACCAACTTTGTTTACCTCATCACCTGCCATCTCCCCTACCATCCCTTATTTAAACATAGGCAACAATTGACAACCAACCCCCCCCAAGGACCCCCCTCAATTCCTCAATGACATAGCCATTAGATTAGTCCACCCTCCACAACAGAGCCTCCACTCCTTTCTTCTTGCTTGCTGCATTCCCTTCACTCGGACTTTACACTTCAACCCAATCAATCAAATTATTTCAGTTCCTTTCCTGAAGAGATCATCCTGGTAGGTTTTTCTACAAGTACACACTCTGTGTCTACCCATGAAGGATGAGCACAGACCATTCACACACACTAGCACTCAATAAACGCACACACTCAAAAGGGCCCAACTTCTGGGAGAATCTGAAAACAAAGAGCGCAGACAAAGATATGTGGCCAAAACACGCGTGTTCGATCATCCTGGTACCTTTAATGGGGTCTTCCCTACTGCCTCATGAAGGATTACATTTCCACCTAGAATCTTTAATGGGGTCTCACAGCCCCATGAAGGATTCTAGACAGGATAGTGTGTGTGTGTGGCTGTGTTTGGTCCCTGGCATGGATTAATTTCCCGTAAACCACCACAGAGGGTATTCTTGGTTGAGAGGTTGTGTTTGGTCTCTTTTGTGGTTCCCGCGAAAAACCAACACAGCAATTAGTCTGACGAGAGTTGCGACTGTTTATTACGGCCGTTGGAGTTTTCACCCCTTATTGTCTCTTTTGTTGTTGCAATATTTGTTAATATGGGGCAAATGATCTTATAACCTAACATCTTAATTCAAATGATGTTAAAACAAGGCATGGTAAAGTGTAAAACGATATTCATTTGAAATGAGAAAGATGAGCTTTCTTAACATATAAACAGCTTTACCCAGTTTGTCACAGCTGTGACTGATGTGGGTCTCTCATTTAAGTTTTGTATCAATATAAATTCCAATTTGATATCTGTTAGAACTTTGTTTTGGAGCATAATAAAGTTATCAGTTATTATGTCCCATAATTCCGTGAAGGAATAATGTAGTATTTAATAGATTAAATCTTCTTTGGAAAAGACCATTGATTAATACTTATATCTACATATTAGGGAGAATATTTCCAATAAAATTGTATACGCAAAATATTGAATGTATGTAGACACTTTGGGTCCTACAATTAAAATATATGACATTTTCTTTCAGGTATGATCACTGAATTATTTGTTGATACTCACAAATTCAAAGGAATAAATGTGAAAGGGAAAATACCTCAACTGATTGAAGTGTTGCAAACATACACATTGGAGAAACTGCAACATTTTTTTAATGAAGCTTAAGGTCTATAATGAGATTGATCTTTGCAGCTAATCCCTGCCATGATGCATGCAGTCCAATTGCCAGAAATATTCTGGAAAGTGGGCAGTGCACAAGCATGTTGGATGTAAGTTGGCACTGTGGAACCTCATGCAAAGGAAAATAATTCATTCTGCAATCTTTCTCATGAAGCAATACACTTGTTTAGTGGACTACTTTTTGCATATAAATTGATGTAAAATACATTAACGCATTCTATACCAGAAATATTAAATTATGTACAAGGTTTATTCATATAAAATTGTGTACACATTGTTTAGAATCATGAGTCATGTTTATCTTTTCTTCTACCGTGGAGTGAAGCAACTAGAAATGTGAACTCTATAATTAAAGTCAAAACAGAATTGAAGTATTATCAATTTTGCTATCAACTTCATTCCTTTTTACTAGAAAGCTTTCTGGAAACATTTATATTTTCTGACACTTCAAAATTTTGTAAAAACGAGACTCAGAATTATCTTTAAATGAATTTCTGATGTGCATTGCCACTGCCTTATTAGGGAAGTTCACATTTCTTACACATAATATAATGTGACAGTTTTCCATGACCTCCACATCTCATTTAGCCTACTGTTTTGGTCTTAACACTTCTTGAAGGATTGTGTAGTTTCTGAATGGTAAAAGAAGCAAGGGTTTAATTTCCAATGTGCCACTTGCATTTGTGCAAAACAGCAGCATTAGACAACCATTCATTGCCTTTTGGTTCCTTGCATTCTCTTTTACTGTTTTGTGTACAAATATAGGTTTTCCTTCAGCATCTTCTTCTCTAAGAGAACCGCCTCTTCACAATTAAAAACATGTTGTGGCAGGTAACCCTCAGAATTTAGGAGGTTCATGAAGTTACCGATGAAGTTCTCAGCCGAGATTGCCCCCACAAAAACCTGGATGCTCTTTTTCTCGTTAACTTCTTGAACCAAGCATGGCCCCCCTTAAATAATTCTTCAGCCATTGATGATCCTAACATATTTTAATGAGATTGGCGAAAATCATTTTCCCCTTCTTTCAAATGATATTTTCGTTAATAGTATCGCATTGCAATTGTTTTTCATTTCTCCTAATGAGAAGCAACATTTCAACATCATTGAGAATGCATAACTGTTGCGTAGATATTCTTGCCACTCTCTTTGAAGCATCTATCTTCTTAGTCTTATCCTTGTTTATGAAGGAAATAAAAATTGTTGATGTGTATGCTAGATCAGCCATTCTTGTTTATCCATAGGAGAAGTAAGCTTTCAACATCATTGAGAATATCGTATGTCCCTTTTGTGTAGAAATTCTTGTCACTCGCATTGAAGCATTTATTACCTTAATTTTATTCTTGTTCTCGAAGAAAATTCAAATTGTTGATGCTGACTGATTGTTGATTCATTCACCAGATCAGCCATGCTGACTCCTTGTTCCCAAATTTCAATGATTTTACTTTTCATTTCTACGGTTATTGTTATTCTCTTACGGCTGTCTACTTGTGGATTTTTCATCAGGAACATCTTTAAAACTTTGCTCAAAATATTATCAAACTTTGTACAAAAAATCACAAATAATGTGTCTGAACACAAGATTTGAAAAATATGAGATTGCTAGTGGCACAAAAATGCTAGCAGAATGAGTGCTAAACACAATCTAAAGGCAACAGGCATGCAGTCATTGTAGGAATTCCTCTCTCCTCATCACTCATTATAAGAAAATTTGTTCATTGAGTCATTTTTGGGACCAATATTTTTGCTTATTATGCAAATTACTCACTATGCAAGGTGCTTATTAGCCAAGGTTCCATTGAAATGAAATGAAATTTTGGATTTTGTAATTCCACACAAATTATTTAAAAACACCACCCAGATTTCAACGTTGAATGTCATTATCAGGTGGTTCTCTTAGAGGAAAACTTGGTGTATATACCTTCTGATTGAGGGAGGGGGGTTGGTCAGAGAGGGGGGAAGTATATTGAGCATACAGGATGAAAATTTAAAGAAAGAATAAAAGAACACCAAACATGTGTAAAGACTAAAAACATAACATCCCTCTTTGCGAAGCACCTCATCGAAAGTGACTTTGTGACTAAAATTCTTCATTTTGAAAATAAAGGTCAAAGGTTCGATGCTTTGGAAGCAGTTGGACATTTTGAAATGTGTCCATTACAAAGATGAACTCGCCAACAAAATTTTGTATCCCTCCCACTCCCCACTCCTAGATATACTACTCTTCCAAGTCAACGATTGACACTGAAAGAGGTAATTCTCGTTTCCTCCCAGCTACATTGTAACCTTTTTTAGCCCTCCACCCTCCCTCTCTGACCAACCCCCACCCTCTCTTGATCAGAAGTTATATATTTCAAGTTGTCTTCTATGAGAACCATCAGATGATGGTGTTCGAAACCTGGGTTGTGTTTTTAAATAAATTGTGTGGGATTACAAAGTCAATAATTTCATTTCAATGTGTTATGCAAATTCCTTAAAGTTACACCAGAGAAAACAAAGGTTCCATTTTATTTGCTTTCATGCTGTTTATTTATTCTCAACATTAACAAGTATGCTGCCCAAAGGTAATTTCTAGACAATACATGAAACGGAGTTACATAATGAAACAGTGGACATTTCAAATGAAAAAAATTAGAGCCCGCAAATTTGATTATTTATTATAGTATTCATATTATGGAACACTGCTCTAGCGTAGTATTAGGCTGTTGTTTTTATTATGTATTATATTTTTACATATATCTGAATAGCCTTGGCTACCATGTCCATGTAGGTGAATGCAGTTCTGGTGCTACAGGTTAGCCTGGCCAGATGTCCCTTCTGTTTATTTTTCATTCCATTGTTTAGTGCCATGCCTGCAAATGAAATTATGTTCCAACTGTAAACAAGTTCAGTTTCGTTGGCTATTGAAGCCTAGTGTTAAGGGAATGACCCCGGATAAATTGAATGGCCCCCTATTTCTTTTCAGCCTTGAAACTTCAGCTTCTGGAGGCGAATATTTAAATCACTAGTTTCCATATCTGTGTTTACTTATTCCTTGCGTTAAATGTGTGTGACAAATTTTGATAAATGAGACCTTGATATCTAAAGGAGAATGACAGTGTTTTCTTGTATTCAGGAATTGAAATTATATTATGGATGATGCTTAACTCTATTGCTGTACCAAGGCTATTGTCACAATTGCAAATGATGATTTAGGCAATAGGTTTATTTATTTTTCATTAATAATAAAACTGTAGAGGCTTCTTTGCAAACAGTATGTAAAGAATTCTCCCTATTCATGTTTTGGAATAAACTTCTATTGAACTTTCTACAAATCATTGCAATGTAATTATAATTTTGGTGACATGGCATGTACGATAGACCATCTAAAAAACAATGTCTGGGAATGTAGTAAAATAACATTTATTTGCATAAAAATTTAAATTTTTTAGAACTGCTAATTGTTAATTCAAGTAAATTTTCTATAATTTCCATATTGCATACATCTATCAATGTTTGTGGATTCCTGGGTGTCCTTGTCTGGGCACTCTCAGTTCCACCTGAGCTGTATGATTTTTCAGGTATCAGGTCTTTCTGAGAAACCAGCACAGGGAAAGGAAATGGGCCCATTTACTATGATGTGTGAGTTTCACATGCTGTCGGACTTGGTACATGGGTGAGCTCTACCATCACCTACCAAACTGACCTTCAGGTTGATTACTGTCTGTATGATTTATCAATATCTTTATGTCTGCCATTAAAAAAATCACAGTTATCCACCCAAAGGTTTGTTTTTTAGGCTAGAGGATAGGGCTAGAGTACGGATAGTACGAGTACGAGGACGGTACGAGTAAGGATAGAGCTATCCTAGTACTAAGCCCGACAGTGTTTGAAATTCACACATCAGGATAGGGGGCCAGGTCCTTTCCTTGTGTTGCCTATGGTTTCCCAGGAAGATATGGTACTCAGAAACATCACCCAGATTTGAACCCAAGCCCAGTACTATACTTTCTGAACTATCACATGCCTCCTTCCACCAATGTGTTGAAAAATTGGAAATCTTTTCAGTCGGATGCTTCTAGCTTTCATTTATCTACATATTGACATTTAATGGACACTCTTCTGCATAAATTATGTGACAATATTTTTAGTGTATTTACCAGACTTTTAATGCAAGCGGAATGAAAAGTGTTATCTGGAATTTGGTAATTTTGGTCTGAGTACAGGCCAAAATCAGACAATAATTTTAATTTGTCCCCAAATTTAGCCGTTGCTATTGCATCATGCGAAAATAAAACTATGTCATAGTTTTATTTTTCTATTTGTCAATAAATCAGAGTGTTCTTAAAAGAGACACCAAAACAAATGACAGTCTTCAATAATCCAGGTGAAAATAAACCTGAAACATTAAATTGTCATTTTTGCCTGGCTATTATTTCGATGACATCATTGCTTGAGTCCCAAGGGACATTTTTGTGGCACCACTTCGTAAATCAATCTGATAGATTTTCTGGTGATCATATATGTCAGGAGAAACCTGCAGGTTTTCACATGAAACACTCTTTTGTGTAGGTGCAAGGCTGATGTAATTTCTCACCACTGCAAACCTAGCTTTATCCTGAAGTTTGCTGGCGAGAATACAAAAAGTTATGAAGGCGAATTTATGTTTTCTAATATTCTTTCATCTTTGGTTAATTAAGTTGGTACACCAGATATGAATACTTGCATTGATTTGTGGATTGAGAGGTTTGGAGGGGCATGGTTCCATTCCATGGTTCCCATTGCCACAGTGTGGCATTGTATTGAGTGAAGAGCTGAATAACTGGCCATGGAAAAAGAACAGGGGGTATTAGCCACATGGGAATTGATTAATACACCATAAAAGCCCTATCTTGCAAGACTCTTCAGCCTCCTCTCAAAGAAACAGGTACAGTGAGAGATTTGGAGTAAGGGATGTGTTAATTTGCCAATCCACATTATTTTACACAGGGTAAAGACATTGCAAAGACAAATAGACACAATTGGCGTGGAATTCACGTGTAATGCATTTCCATTGTGACCTCAATTTTGCACCTATTGTGTTCATTTATTAGCGAATGAAATGGAGTCAATCTCATATTTGAATGCTTTTCTGATAGAGGTGAGAATAAGAAAGCTAATCCCTATCCTCCAAACGAAATACTTGAAAACTCATAACTATGCACGACAGCAAGGCATTATGATTGACATTGACTAACCAATCAGCTATGTGATCCAGATCATTGATAAATCTTTTAAAAGAGCCAGTTTTCCTCTTTCCGGATGTACTCTGTTCCCAGTCCACACATGCTGCCCCAATCCAACTTGTAAAGAACTCCGTCTGCATTTCCATCCCTTTTCCCCATTTCATTGTTTGGTGGCAAGTGACGATTTCCACACTCTCACGTTTCCCAAGGTGGTGAACTCTTACGGAATACAGGGTCGCATCCTAAAGTGGTAGGACTGATTTTTTCTGGCGCGAACGGAGCGGTGGAGGGGGTCTGCCTGGCAGGGTAAGGTGGAGGGGACTCTTAGCAACAGACCGACACCAACCTCAGTCGCCTGCGGGCTGTCGTTGAGTGAGGACACCGTTCTTAGTGAAACAAGTTTTTTGTCCGCGTCGAAAGACAAAATGAATCTGAATTTAGAGCAACGTTATTCCTTGAAGTTTTGTGCGAAATTCGGGAAGACGGCAACTGAGACCCTCGATATGATCAAGCAGGCTTATGGGGACACTGCCTTAAGCCGTTCCACAGTATTTGAGTGGCACAAGTTGTTCAAAGAGGGTAGGGAGCTCGTTGAAGACGACCATCGCTCCAGACGGCCGTCGACGGCAAGAACCGACAAGAATGTGGACAGAGTGAGGACACTGCTGAACACAGACCGACGCTTAACCAGTGAAGAAATTGCAGACCAGTTGGGTCTATCTGCATCCAACGTCCAACGCATTATTTCGCAGGATTTGGCCATGCGCAAGGTGTGCGCCAAGATGGTGCCGAAAATTCTGAGTGTCGACCAACAGGAAACGCGTGTGCGCATTTCCGAAGAAGTGTTAGCCAATTTGCACCGAGATGAAAATTGTTTGGACAATGTGATAACTGGTGATGAAACATGGGTTTTTCAATATGACCCCGAAACGAAAAGACAATCCGCGGAATGGCACACTTCCGCGTCCCCACGTCCAAAAAAGGCTCGCATGAGTAAATGAAAAATCAAAACGATGTTGGTTGTGTTTTTCGACCGTCATGGAGTGGTTCACAAGAAGTTTGTCCCACCAGGGGAGACTGTGAATGCGAACTTTTACGTGCAGGTGCTCACCCGCCTCTGAGAACGCGTGAAAAGAGGCCGACCGGCCATCGCAAACTGCTGGGTGACAACGTGCTGTGCCATGGCGCGCTCGTCGTCAGACAGCTCCTGGCCAAATATGGCGTTGCCACGTTGCGGCACCCGCCCTATTCTCCCGATCTGGCACCACCGGACTTCTTCTTCATCCCCCTGATGAAAAGACAGCTCAAGGGACGACGTTTTGACTCGATAAAGGCCGTTCAAGAGGCTTCGACGAGGGTCATCAACGGCATCCCCAAAGAAAATTTCCAGCGGGCGTACGGGGTATGGGAGCAACGTTATACTAAGTGTGTAGCAGCTCAAGAAGCATACTTTGAAGATTATTAAGTCGATGTAAGTATATCGTCAATAAAATTCTTGTAAAAAAATCAGTCCTACCACTCGAGATATGTTTTGATGGGCGAGTGTCTTTGCCAAGGTCACTCAATGGCGGATCTTTGCTCTCTGTGAAGAGGGAAATGGGCAACTGTCTCCATCCTTACACCAAAGAGATGGGAATTGCGATACCACATTATATACCTACTTCTTTTTATCTCAATGTGTTCGCTGTTATGGGTGTCTCATTTCTCTACCAATAGGATTCCGTGTGCCACCTCTGACTGAGTCTCAATCCTGAAGTGAACACGGTCGCGGAGGAAAGGTATCCTTAAACCGTTTTCAACGAAGGTGGAGAGGAGGGCGTAGATGACCTCGACTAAGACGAGTGAGAAGAGGAATGAGCTCTGCTCTATCGACACTGAATTCCATATGCAGGGTGGGGGTGGACGGTTTCGCGGAGGGAGCACTGCACATTCGCTGGCCAAGCAGGGGCCTTCAGTGTACATTGCTCTGTGGTTAGGAGGGATCATTCGAGATTACAAGGAAATCAGCCGTATATTTTCATATGGGTGTTTTCAATATTGCACTTTGGGCTAGTACCGTGATGCACACGAGGTGAGGGTCTGCCCAAGCAGGAAAGGTTGTAAAACCTGCCGTGCATATCTGCTTCGGAGGTGGATACCTTTCTCGGCTGGAAATTGTGCTTGCCATATCCAATTAGAAAGGCCTCCCATAGTCTTCGGGAAAAAAGGATTAACATTTATGCAGTTTAAAACATGTGTGGCACGGTCTGAGATGCTTATCCCAAAGAATGGTCTCCAAATAAAAGAAAACAGAAAACAAACGTTTACTTTTAATAATTAATGTATCATTTTATAGTTTAAACATTTCTATATTGCATCACGGACGAGATGATTTGAAAAATAGACGAGAGAAGGAAATGGAAGAATGTAAATGTAGAGTTAGATGGAAGGAAGTATAAAGAGTTCAAAATTAAACTGATGAACCAAACAAATAGATTGAATAAGCGTGGTGGAAGACGCAGTGCGAGGATGTGGCAAATGTACAAAGGAAAGGCGAAATCAGAGCACTCTATAGAAAGTTGTATCGAAAGGAAATATCGTTTCAAGCAGTGAAAGATAAATCAGTTAAAGTATTATTTGAATCAGAGAAAATTCTAGAGAGATGGAAAACACATAGAGGAACTATTAGGTTAAGATATGTCGGCAACCAAAGACATAAAAAGAGAACATGACGTAGAAAATGATAGCTTAGGTCCAGGCATACTCGACGATGAAATAGGACGGGCATTAAAAGTGATGAAAGCAAATAAGGCCGTGGGGGTGGACAACATACCTGTAGAACTGTTGAAATGTTTAGGAAAATGCGGGAAGGAGGCCCTATATGGACTGATTCGTAGTATCTATGAGGAAGGAATCTGGCCGGAAGATTTTGTGAGATCAGTGTTAGTTCCTATTCCAAAAAAGTCAAAGGCTATACCATGTGAGGATTACAGAACAATAAGTTTGATATCCCACGCAGCTAAAGTTATTCTCAGGATCATCAAAAAAAGGATAGAGAGTAAGGCAAATGATTACTTAGGGGATGATCAGTTTGGGTTTAGGAAGGGGAGAGGTATGCGCGAGGCCATTGCAGTAATGAGATCACTAATCGAGAGGAATATAGAATACAATCAGGAAGTGTTTGTCTGTTTCGTAGATTTCGAAAAAGCGTTGCGAAAAAAATGCTGGCAACCAGCTATTTTAAACACGATGTGTGCGCAGACATGAGCAGCGCATTTTAGCGCTAATGGAAACACCCTATTTTGGGTTCCTTAGTGAGATAATCTAAGGAAATATGATGACATATAGTCTTTATTCATCCTGAATAAAGACAATAAGCTGACTTGACAATTTACAATGGTGTCCGACCGGCATTGATTCCACTTGATGGGTTAGATATTTTTCAGTTTTTGTCCTGATTGAAATGACTGTATTTTATCACGAAGTAACTCTTCAATCAACATTATTTATAACAAAAAATAGCAATAATTTATTTTTCTTTCAGTTTTTCACAAATATACTCAGATGCACATCTTGATACATATGAGCAATATATTTTGAGTCAATCGGCGTTGACCCATTAGTTTAGGCAAGAAAAATACAAGAAAATATGTTAATTTGATCATTAACGTATTAGGACAATACGTTAATTCCATTTAAAATGTCTTGACTAGTTTGTTAGGTAAATATGACTTTTAAACCGATCACCACATTATTGGCACTTGTGAGGCGTGCACACAAACGCCACCCCCCACACACACACACGCACCCACCGTGCCGAAATCTTCATATTATGCGTCGAAAAAACGATTTCTTTGGTTATGGCGAAACCAACACTTTTTCAATCATTTCCATGCGAACCAGTGATTATTCACCCCCTCGTACTCATCGCTTATCTTTGGTCATTTCCTTTCTCTCCCACTCAATATCAAAGTATATTTTCTTAAAAAATGATAACCGAATAATAATGAGTCACAGCAGGAACACTTATTATGTTTCACCAATAAAAAAAATAACACAATTTGTTCCTCTTAGTCTTTGCACCCGTAGGCACGCATTTTCGTGTTCCAGGCCAAATCCATCTACCGTTAGAGAGCAGCAACAGTAAGCCCTTGAAACTAACCAATGACAAATTAGATGCACCGCAGTAAATGTTAATCCTAAATATTATTTTGCCTCTTCTATGGCCCTCTTTATTCATCTCGACCGTCTTTTTTCATCTCTTCCTCGTGACAAACTTCATTCATACGCGAATAGCGCTAAAGTCGAGAATATTTGACTGGAATCGTATCAAGTTTAATAAGCCGTCATTTAAGATGCATTTTTCGCTTTGGGCTCGAACGAGAACCAAAATTCAAAGAGAATTTTAACGATTCCGAAACACGAATTTGTGCGGGTTGGCTGGAACTCGCTGGGGCACGGGTGCAAAACCCAAGCGTAGAAGCGTAAACAGAAATTCAAAACGGACAACCAACCTCCCTCAATGCGATCAGAAACCTGATGATGCGCCGAGCTAACATAGCCGCCGCGGAGGGCCGTCAGTTCGCTCTGCTTTGCGGTTTCACGCTCTGGAGGGGTCAATTTTTTCTTTCCTTTCTACCTCGCCTTTTCTCTTTCGCAGCTGTCTCCCAACCGAAGGAAAACCGTCTTGAAACTGCAAATAACTTTCGTTTTTAAAATATCATAAGGCCTCGGAAATATGGAGTACGATTACGTTCTGTTTTGGAGATTAATCGGAAGGTAAAAATTTAATTTCCGCCGAAGTCAAACTAAATCGTCTGTCACCAGGAGCGGATATTGTCACACTTGTACACTAATAGGAAGTTTAAATATTTAGAGGCGAGCGCCACCACACCGCCATCCCGTTCGCGGCGATCAGGCCGAGGCGATGGCGGCTATTGCTGGAGGAATCGCCGGTCGGTTTACTTCCTTCATTGACATTGCTGAGTCAGTCGGAGTCAAGTCCGCTCATGTTACTGTTATGGAAGGGCTAGATTAGAAATTAATTTTCAGCACTTGGACTGGCTCAGGAAAGTTAGCCTTCGAGTATTATTTCCAAATTCTCTGGTCTATTTCCTATTCAAGTTTAGGACGCGCAAAATTGAATGAATTGTTCACCAACTAGCCCTACAGGGCTTCAGGAGGACGAATTTCTACCTCCGGGAACATCGTAATATTGACCGTACGATTTTTGCTCAAATGCATGATAACATGACATGTATTTTAAAACGTTGTAGCATATAGGTGAATCAAAGGGAAGCAAATGCGAAAATCAAAGTGTGTTTGATCCCAAGTGTTTACCCCTAATGATGAGCTGTCTTGCACTGTGCGCTGATCACTATTCTTCGGAAACATTTTCAGAATAATCTAAATTAGCTCATTATTTAAGTAAGGATGGAATGATTTGAGTCACTTAAGGCTCATCAGTCGGTCACATAGGTGCACTCAATTACTTAATCCCTGGATTTTTAATTGTCTCATGACAAGTGCTGGATGTCGCTGTGAAAGCTGTTGAGATTTTCATGCAAGCTCAAGCTGGTTCGTTGAAAAATGTCGGTAGGCGCTGAGTCAACACATTCCAAGGACAGCAGACAGTTTTGCGGCGGTGACGGACCCTCAATATGCCGTCTTGATTTATCAGTTAGTTTTCTTCATTGCGCACTATTGCCCTTCATTCGGTGCCTCCAACGGAGCGACGAGCGCCTTGGCAGGATCCCTCTTCGCTCCTGCTCCCTAGTTGGAGGCACAGAATCCTCCATGCGCCGCAAAACTTGGGAGCCATCTCAACGTCAAATGGGAAAACTGCGAAGACCACGATAGCTTAAGGATGTGTAGGCACAGTAATTTTGCGTGTGTCCACGCCAACCTGACTCGCGTGTTCTTTTCATGGCGACAGCTGATCGCCATTGACGTCTTCCTTCTGGATGGTCAATGGAAGTGAAAATAACACGGAAATCTGGAAATATATTATTGCGTCTTGATCTGGTAATCCGAGCCCTTGGGACAGGATACCACGTGACCCATGGCGAAAATGATCTGATTGCACCCGTTGCTGTGTAGAATGGGGTGAGCAACATGAGTTGAAATCAAGTGCAAGAGGTTCAGCTGTACTTCCACCTGTTAGGCACAATCCCCACCCTCCTGGCCGACTGGAAAATAATATCCGCCCAATACTTTCACTTTAGGGTACAGCCAATTCGGCTCTTTGAATCACTTGCGGTGCTTTTCCAGGTGAACGTTCATTTCAAGACAATACTTTGGTTGTCTGGATTTTACTGCATATCATGTAAACCTTTCACGACTGAGTTGATTTTGGATAGAAAAATCAATCTAAGGAAACAACTAAAAAAGTAAAAAGTCGCTGGAATCCATATAACTTGAGTGTTTTCTTTCTTGTGGAAGGGCAAGGTGGACGACCTTCGTAAGTCGGAAACTTCAATGGTGGGTTGTGATTCGTCCTTTTCGCACGGGTCCTCAGCTGCATCCCTGGCATGCATCTGCCGCAGAAGTGATGGTCTCGCCTCGAGTGAGGGTCACTTAGGCGGCGGCGGACAGGCAAGACCGTCGTTCGACGCCGGAACAGCCGCCGCTTCACTGCCCTCCTGAGCCGAAGGGACACCTCCCACCGAAGACGAGATCTCCTTGATGTTGCCGGGCAGGTAGTCCTTCCACGACCGGAACAAGTATCTCGTGAACTTCCTGAGCTGCCGGAACTTGCAGTACGTGGCGCCCTCCGCAGACTCCAGCTGTTGAGTCTGGATGAGGAACCCCTTCTCTCGGAAGGTTTGTTCCAGCTTCTCCCTGACAAGAGACTTGCGGGTCCTACGCTTCCTCCTCGGCCCCGAGCATGCCGCCGCGGGCCCCGCACCCTTCCGCTCGTCTGGGGCGGTGGACGGAGCCAGTTGCTGCCTGCCCGAACTCTCGCCCCCCTCCGCCCCCACTGGTAAGGGCTCCCCGTGTCTCTGGAATGCCGAGGATGCTCCGGACGGCTGCAGTGCCTCGTGGGCCGGCGGTGAGTCGTCGGCGGGGAAGGAGGCATGGGCGAGGAGGCCGGGGGAGGGCGTGGGAGGCTTGCCGGAGATGAGAGAGCCGATGTTGGAGCCCATATACTGCTGCTGGAGGGTTTGCTCCCTGGGGAAGAACTCGTAGCCTCGCATGCTCTTGTCTCCCGTGCCGCTGTAGTAGCGGAAGTTGCCACTAGCATCCACGGACAGCATTTTTTTCTCCTCCAACGACGGTTTAGCACCCCCCGTGAACTTGAACTTGCAGATGCTCACCTCGGTAGGGTTCTCGGCCGTGGGCGGGATGAAGATAGCCGAGCGCTTCCTCTTGGAGGCAAGGCTGCTGGCGTGGACCACCCTCTTTCGTCCGCCCGATCCTGCGGAGGCCACCTCCTCGGGAGGAGGCACCATGGGGGGAATCGTCTGGGCCAGCTCCACGAGCTTGGGGGACCGCCCGAACGAGGACTCCTGGCGGAGGTCGGGGGCGGCGACTGAGGGCGGCGGGGGACGGGCGACGTGGGGCGGCTGGGGCTGCTGATCGGCAGCGGGAGGGGCGGCGGCCATCTTGTGGCAGTACAGGAGGTGGGATTGGATGGCCATCGGGTGCACAAACACCCCGGCGTTGGGCCAGTAGATGTAGTTGCCCGCGACTGGCTGGGCCAGACCCGAAAAAGTCACGGCGGGCCCGTCTGCCGGCTTCCCCGGCGGCGGACCACCTTCGTCGTCGGTCCCTTCCGTCTTCACAATGGGTGGAATGGGGCCGCTGACGTTGATCCTTATGAGGTCTCTGATGCACAGGTTCAGGGGCTCGTCCTGCTCAGAGCCGAGGTCCCTCTTGGGAGCCGATGGGGACTGCGTGAGGCGCCTGGCCAGAAGACTCTCGCCAGCCGCCGCGAAGGCCTTGTAACCAGAGGATGAGGATGGAGAGAGGGAGGAGGCACTGGAAGAGGGCGAGGAGGGCACGGGGCTGGGGGCGGTCGATTGGCAGCGCCCCGGCACGCTGGTGCCATAGTTCTTGTAGATCAGGTGGCAAATGTCGGCCTTCTTGGGCTTCCTGCCCCGCCGCGGCTTCGAGTCGAGCGTCATCTCACCCATGTACGGCAGGTCCCTAAGCGGGGAGGGTCCCCCCTCAGACGAGGGCCCCCCGGAGGTAATGATCACGCTGGTCCGCTTCTCCTCGACCAGGGGCGAGTGCCTCGGTGACGATACAGACGCCTCGCCCACGGTTGACGCTTCCTCTTCCGCGGGCTCCGCCTTCAACTGCCTCGCCTTGCCCCCCGCCACCGCCGGCTGCTGATACAGGGTGTCCTGGATGAAGGTGGGTATCCGCCGAGCGGCGCCCTTGGCCGATAGGCGGCCAGCGTGCCCCTTGCTGGGCCCCTCCGAGCCCTTGTCGATGCGGATGAGGGCAGGCGGGGGGGGCGTGGACGCGGCGATCGCCCCGGGGGCAGTCGTGGCAGCCGCTGCGGCTGCGGCCTTGGCTTCCTGGGCCATGGCGGCTTCATAGTGGTCCAGGTACTCCGGCGGGAGGGCCTGGTGGTGGAACTTGAGCTTCCACTTGGCCCTGCGCCGGCTCCTGCGGACAGAGTGAGAGACAATGGTCAATGGCTCTAATTCGTTACACGTGGTTGTTACCGGGGCACCTTGTTGTTGACAAAAAACATTTATTCTCCCGAAAACGTGGTAATTAATCATAAGAGAAAAATAACCTGCCTCGATACTGTTTGTGGTGGAGCATATTATAAATCATCAGGGAAGTTATTTTGCTTTGCTGGAATAGTCAGGTATATCCCATACAAAAGTATCAAATGGCTGAAGATGTTTCATTTTTCTAAAAGTTAGTTCCAGAGCTAGAAATATCAATGTGAAAAGAAGCCTCCATAATCTTTCCAATGACATCTATAAAATGTTTCCATTCCCATTAACTCAAAGGAAGGAGCCTGCTGATACTCCTTTCTTGTTAATCCATTTCACACTGCTTCTACATTCCATTTCCTAACCCGCCGCCCCTGCCTTATCTTTTTGAAACGGACGCTACCTTTCATAACGACTAAATTGTGGTCAGAGTCCGCATCCGCTCCCGGGAAACTGTGAATTTATCACATTGTTCCTATACCTGCACCTAACCTTATAGAGTCTAACTGATACCTTTCTCAGTCACCTGACATTTTCCATGTATACCTACGCCTTTTGTGGTGTCTAAACCGTGTGTTGGTGATGATCACCCTCTGTCTCCTGCAAAACTCAATTGATTTCTCCCCGCGTTCATTCCTCGTGCCTAACCCATAGTCCCCCATCTCACCACCCTCTCTTCCTTCGCCTACCGTCGAATTCCAATTCCCCATCACTATCAAATGTTTCCCTGCAGCAACACGCGCGATTATATCCTCTAACTCATCGTGTATCCTATCGACTTCTTCCTCCTTATGGCCGCTCGGTGGCATGGATACCTGAACAATTACCAAATTCATCGGTTCTGCTTTAATTTCTGGTCGTAATATTCTATCCGTTGCTTGCACTATGTTGACAACGCTTCTTCTCACCACTTTATTTAATACTAGTATTACGGCATCCCCCTCGTTAACTCCCGTCCGCGACGCTGGATATTATTCTATAATTATCACTCCAGTAATCCCCGCTATACTTCCACCTCACCTCGCATACACCTACAATATCTTTATTACCTATTCCCATCTTTGCTTAATATATTCTAATTTTTCTGTCCACAACAATGACCTAACAATCCATGTTCTTATTCTTACTAATTTGGTCTTCTTCTTCTGAGTCTTCCGTCCTGCTGCGGTCGGTTTTCCTTTGAAAAAGTTTCGTGGGATGACGACCGTGGAAGCCTTGCCTCTTTCGCTGCCGGACACGACACACGACCTATTTGGCCGAGTTCCACAATAGCCAGGACTCATACTCTCTAATGTGTCCATCATAGCAATCTTGGGAATGATAATTGAGGTGGTTTCCCGTTGTCTTCCTTAATAGTATTTTTGACGTGACACCATCACTCAATGACCGCCCCACCCGGGTCAGACACCTTTGCAGCCGCCTCACTGAGGAACAGACGCTGCGTGGACTACCTTCATCTAGCTCCTAACCTTCAACCTATTTAACATGGGTGACCCTACCAATAGCAATTATTATTACTCCCCCCAGAACAGCTCCAGGGGTCATCGGAACGCAAAAGCCCTTACACCATGTCAAGGTAGTAGTCCATAAGAGACCTTAATTATATATATATATATATATCCGAATGAACAATCACCGTTACTCATGTAATTCTGCTTCACTCTCTTCTCTTCCTATCCCTTTACACGCAAGTTCACACAACCTATCATTTGACGAATGCTTTTCCTTAACAGTTCTAGAATCCCTACCCGATTCAGCCATCAACATAGACGTGAGAACTCGCGAATCCGCATACATCCTATATTTCCGATCCTTTAAAATTCCCACCCTTAACCGCCATCTTTAATTTCTTTCCCTACAGTCCCTAAACCTTCCGCCCCCCTTCTTGCTTCCCCAGGCTCTCTTCCCTCAAAACCTCTCATTCTGACCTGAAGAAGGCCTCGGAGTAGGCCGAAAGCTTAAATCATCTACAGTGTGAGTGTCCTTTTACGTGTTATCTGTTTTATTCTGTGTTCTATTGTGCCGTCCAAAAGTTATATTGCTCTCGTGAGTACTTCCGCATCATCGATACATCAAGCTTCCTAGCTATTGTTCCTGTCTCTTCTGTGTTCGTCGTTGGATCCAGCACCAAACCTTCCGCTGCTGATCCTGCTCCATCGTGACTGTGCTATCCTTTCCTTCACCACTGTCTTCCTTTATTTCCAATTTCTTTTCCCAGATCCTTTCCAATCACCCTAATATGAACCACTCTTCTCCTATTTCATCTTGGTACCGAAATTTTCGCCGTCACGCATATAAACTCGCCAAATACACCAGCCACACCGAGTTCCTCACCTCATGCTTGTCCTTAGGAATAGTTCCCAACGGTCTAGTCATTTCCCTACCTTTATCTGCTGCCCCTCCTGAAATCCACCCGCAACTTAATGCATTCAATTACCAAAAATCTTTAGGATATGCCCACCTTATCCTTACCCAGTACCAACAAATTCGAGAACAACACATATCAAACCTATTTTCTCTCTTCAAAATAATTTCCATGACTGCTCCTCACCTAATTCCAAAACTCAACGCCACAGCTTCATCTGCCCTACGTTCCCTCCAACAGAAACGGCAACGTCTCCTTACAAAATTGTCAAATCTATGCATTTCTTTCTTCCAAGTGGGTCTCAAACTTCCGCACTCTTACTCTTTCCCGCCTCCTCCTCCCAAACCACCCCCACTCTTTCAATACAAACCCGACCTACAAAGCATTTACAACCTCCCCCCTCCTCCCAAAGGTCCTCCGGTTTTCCCCAAGCGCCAACCACCACCGAAGGGTTCCAACACTTGCCCCCCCTCCGACAATTCTCATGACATTGTGAACCTTTCCAACACCAGCCTGTCTGAGAACGAAATTTCCATACTAAGTAAAGGCCTATCCTTCTCTCCCACACCAAAAATTAACGAAATCAATCTACTCACCGACACACTCAATTTCTGCCGAAACCTTCGTTGGCGCGCATTTTGGAAATCGCAAAGTAACTCTTCGAGTCAAATTAAAACCAATCCCGCACTCAACGAATTCCGCCCGGCCTCCACTCATGAGCCAAAACCCCTACCTAGTAATCATCCCGTGGAAATATTCATACGCCTCCTTCTCCAAAAAGTCTCTAATAAATCCTTCACACAATCTCTAAAACCAAGAAACAACCTTTCCACAAACGAACGTCATGCCCTTAAAACCCTACAGGCCAATCCTAACATCGTGGTCACTACCGCCGATAAAGGCTCCTCAGTCGTAATTTTAAACACCCAAGACTATATTTCCAAAGCCCTCAGTCACCTCAACGACACATCCACCTATACCACTCTGACCGACAACCCTACTCCAAACTTCCAAAAGGAAATTCGGTCTCTTCTCCTCCAATTTGGACCAGAAGAAGGCCTCACCTCCCAAGACATATCCCTACTCTCACCCCCAAACCCCAGAACACCCCAGTTTTATCTCCTCCCAAAAATACACAAACCCAACATCCCCTGTCGCCCTATAGTTTCTAGTTTCAACTCTCCCACCGAAAGAATCTCCGCATTCCTTGATTACCACCTACAACCTATCGTACTCTCATTGTCCTCCTTCACGAAAGACACGTATCACTTCCTCCACCGTTTAAACTCTGTCTCCATTCCCTCCACCTCCAACCTGCTTATGGCCACCATCGACGTCACCTCCCTCTATACTTCTATTCCCCATGCAGAAGGCCTATCCTCCCTCCGACACTATCTTTCTCTACGCCCCCCACCCCAGTGCCCCTCGACCGAATTTCTCCTCAATCTCGCCACTGTCGTCCTGACTAAAAATGCATTCTCTTTCCAAAACTGTTTTTATCTCCAAACGAAAGGCACAGCGATGGGAACGAGGATGGCGCCATCGTACGCCAATCTCTTCATGGGCCACCTTGAAGAGAATTTCCTTTCACAGCAACCCTTCCAACCTCTTTTCTGGGTCCGCTACATTGACGACATTTTTATGCTCTGGACACACGGCTCTGATTCTCTTGACATTTCTTATCGGCCTTAAATTCTTCTTTCACTGTTAAATTCACTTCGTCCATTTCAGACCCCACCATCACCTTTCTTGACACAGACATCTCAATTCACAATAACAAATTCACCACTTCAGTACACATCAAAGACACTAACCATTAACAATATTTACACTATACTAGTAGTCATCCTTCTCATACCAAACCCTCAATTCCCAACTCTCTCTCTATCCGCGGACATCGGATTTGCAACACCACAGCTACCCTCAACAAATACCTCCACAATCTACACCATGCACTCCACAAACGCGGTTACCCAGAAAAGCTCCTACAGGATAAAATCTACCGCTCCACCCGACCACACACACCACAGAATGACACCCCCACATTTGACGCTGGACTCAACCTTTGCACAACCTATTTCCCCGGATCCCACAGACTGAAAACCATTCTCAAGGAACTTTATCCTATATTACATGACAATGACGCGACCACATCCTTACTGCCCCAATGCCCCTCTGTCGCTTACAGACGACCAGCCAACCTCAGAAACCTTCTGAGATCCACCAACCCTTTGACACCCCGCCCTGACAAATTTCCACACATTTCCCCTACCTGCAATCGCCCCCGATGTAAAACATGTCTCCTAATCAGATCTGCTCCCCTCTCCCCACATCCCCTCATTGTCCCTTCACCCGTTCCCACGCTAATTGCCTCTCAAAAAATATTATCTATCTCTTGTCGTGCAAACAATGCACCTCATTCTACATTGGCGAATGCATTACCCCATTATCCATCCGAATGAACAATCACCGTTACTCATGTAATTCTGCTTCACTCTCTTCTCTTCCTATCCCTTTACACGCAAGTTCACACAACCTATCATTTGACGAATGCTTTTCCATAACAGTTCTAGAATCCCTACCCGATTCAGCCACCAACATAGAGGTGAGAACTCGCGAATCCGCATACATCCTATATTTCCGATCCTTTAAAATTCCCACCCTTAACCGCCATCTTTAATTTCTTTCCCAACAGTCCCTAAACCTTCCGCCCCCCTTCTTGCTTCCCCGGGCTCTCTTCCCTCAAAACCTCTTAGTCTGACCTGAAGAAAGCCTCGGAGTAGGCCGAAAGGTTAAATCATCTACGGTGTGAGTGTCCTTTTACGTGTTATCTGTTTTATTCTGTGTTCTATTGTGCCGTCCAAAAGTTATATATATATATATATATATATATATATTCATTCAAACAGAAATAGGTATAAGGAAAGGGGATAGGAAAACACATAAAAGGAGAAGACGGGACATGTGGGGAAGGCGGTTTTTAGCTCAACTGGTAGAGCATCCGCCCGGAAAGTGGAAGGTCCGTGGTTCAAATCCCGGATAGGGAAATATTTTTACTTTCGTGATCTGCTCAAAAACCGCCTTCCCCACATGTCCCGTCTTCTCCTTTTATGTGTTTTCCTATCCCCTTTCCTTATAATTATTTCTGTTTGAATGAATATTTGTGCGCCGTATGGCGGGATTTTCAAGTTTGAATATGTATGTATATATATATATATATATATATATATATATATATATATATATATATATATTATTAGGTAATCTACCGGTTAAGGTAGGTTTTTGGATGGAAACAACTGTCAAATAAACATATGGTGACTCCCCACCTAGCAAACTAATCTATATCAGGTCCCTCTTCATCTCGGTGTACTTCTTTCCTCCCTTCGTCCCGTCCAACATCCCTATCCTGTTCCTACCCTTACCTCGCTTGCCCAACATTCTCCCCTCTATTACCCTCTTCAACATTCCACTACAGCTCAATATGCCTTTCATCCATTTTTCCTGCCTCCATAGGATTTCTCTCAACAAACCCCTCTCCTCCCCCACCATTTCTAGTAATTCCTCATTTGTTTTCCTTTCGATCCATTTCACCTTCTCCATTCTTCTCCACACCCACATTTCAAAAGCCTCCAATCTACGTCTATCCTCCTGCTTCAGCGACCACGTTTCCGCACCGTACATTGCTACGCTTCATATCAGAGTTTTTACGAGTCTTGTCTTAACATCCCTACTCAACGTCCCCGTCATCAACCCCCTCCTCCCTGAGAAAGCCTCCTTGCCTAGCGCAATTCTTCTCCTTACGTCCCTACCACTTTGACCGTATTGGTCCAAAACACTTCCGAGATATGTAAACTGTTCTACCTGCTCCATTTTTTCCCCGCCTATTTTAATATTTAGCTTAGCCTTTTTCTTTCTGGAAAATCGCATAACCTTCGTTTTTTTAATATTGATTCTCATTCCATATTTATCGCACTGAACCTCCAATTCACTCAGCAATGCTTGCAACCCCTTGGCTGACTGAGCAACTAATGCTTGGTCATCAGCAAACCTAACCGATTTTACGAATTCCCCTCCGACTTTCATTCCTACCTCCAGTTCTTCCCATGCCTCTTTAATCATTTCATCTACATATACGTTGAACAGTACCGGTGACAATGGGCAACCCTGCCTTACACCTCTTCCTAACACTGCCCATCCGGACTCTCCGTTCCCCACTCGCACCTGAGCAGTCTGAGACATGTACAGGTTGCGGATCAGTCTCCTGTCCCTCCAATCCATTCCTATTTTCTGCAATACACGCATTAAGTTTTCCCAATTCACTCTATCAAACGCTTTTTCGAAATCTACAAAACAGGCAAAAACGTCCTGATTGTATTCTATATTCCTCTCGACTAGTGATCTCATTACTGCAATGGCATCACGCGTACCTCTTCCTTTCCTGAACCCAAACTGATCATCCCCTAAGTAATCATTTGCCTTACTCTCTATCCTTTTGTTGATGATCCTGAGAATAACTTTAGCTGCGTGGGATATCAAACTTATCGTTCTGTAATCCTCACATGACGAAGCCTTTGCCTTTTTTGGAATAGGAACTAACACCGATCTCACAAAATCTTCCGGCCAGATTCCTTCCTCATAGATACTACGAATCAGTCCATATATGGCTTTCTTCCCACCTTTCCTTAACCATTTCAACATTTCTACAGGAATGTTGTCCACCCCCACAGCTTTATTTGCTTTCATCTCCTTTAATGCCCTTTCTATTTCATCGTCGACTATGCCTGGACCTAAGCTATCTTCTTCTACGTCATGTTCCTTTTCTATGTCTAACCTTGTCGGCCTAAGTTCTTTACCATACAGTGTTTCCATATATTCCTTCCATCTCTCTTGGATTTTTCCTGGTTCAACTATTATCTTACCCCATTTATCTTTAACTGTTAGCGCAGATCTTGCCTTCTTACTTCCCGATAATAACTTAACCTTGCTGTATAGAGCACCAATTTCAACCTTCTTTTGCAAATTTTCCATATCCTCGCATTGCGTTTTCCACCATTCTTCTTTTGCTTTATTTGTGGCCCTTCTCAATTTATTGTTTAACTCTTTGTACTTCATTTTCCCTAACTCTGTGTTTACATTTTTCCATCTTCTTCTCTCATCCATCTTTGCAATCATCTCATCCGTGACCCATTGTTTCCTTATCCTTTTCCCGTTAACGGTTCCTATAGTCTCTTTAGCGGCTTCCAATATCCCTTTCTTGATACATTCCCACTTTTCTTCGATAGTACTCAGTTCTTCACCGTCATCCATCATTTCCTCTACAGCCTGCTGATACTCCTTCCTGGTTAATCCATTTACTGCTTCTAAATTCCATTTTCTAACCCGCCGACCTTGCCTTATCTTCTTGAAACGAACATTACATTTCATAACAACTAAATTGTGGTCAGAGTCCGCATCCGCTCCTGGGAAACTGTGCGAATTTATCACACTGTTCCTAAACCTGTGTCTAACCATAATATAATCTAACTGATACCTTTCTGAGTCACCTGGCATTTTCCATGTATACCTTCGCCTTTTGTGGTGTCTAAACCATGTGTTAGTGATGACTAACCCCTGTCTCCTGCAGAATTCAATTGCTTTCTCCCCGCGTTCATTCTTCGTGCCTAACCCATAGTCCCCCACCTCACCACCATCTCTTCCTTCGCCTACCGTCGCATTCCAATCCCCTATCACTATCAAATGTTTCCCTGCAGGAACAATATCTTATATATATATATATATATATATATATATATATATATATATATATGGGGTTGCGGTGGTCTAGCGGGTAGAGCGTTGGACTGCTGAATGGAGGGTCCCGGGTTCGATTCCCGGGCAAGGCACTTTGGGCACCTGCAGCTCCACCCAAGCTAGTTGTTTTTTCGGGTACCAGATCTTCCTGGGAAACCATAACCGGCACAGGGAAAGGAACTGGCCCCCCTACCCTGATGTGTGAATATTCACACGCCGTCGGGCTTGGTACATGGGTGAGCTCTACCATCACCTACTAAACCGACCTTCGGGTTGATTACTGTGTTTATGGTTATATATATATATATATATATATATATATATATATATATATATATATATATATATATATATATATATATATATATATATATAACTTAGATAGTAACACACAGCACGAGAACACATAAAAGAACACATTATATATATATATATATATATATATATATATATATATAACTTAGATTGTAACACACAGCACGAGAACACATAAAAGAACACATTATATATATATATATATATATATATATATATATATATATATATATATATATATATATATATATAACTTAGATTGTAACACACAGCACGAGAACACATAAAAGAACACTCACAATAATATCTTGATAATTTCGACGGACTCGAGCTCCGTCTTCTTCGGAAGATAAGATATGACGGAGGAAAAGGGTACGCGGTGAAGAGAGAGTATGGGACGTGGGAGAGGGGAAAAACAGGTGGAGGGAGAGGGAAGGAGGAGGTAATGGAGGGGGCAAGGGAGGCCAGATGGGAGCGGAGATGGAATAAGGAGGATGCGGGAAATTGTAACCAAGAAACACAGAAAACTAACAATTTCATCCACAGATCCCACAACACCCATGACCAAGGCATCAGCTTACCAAGTCATCATAAGGGCTTGACGAGTCAAAACCCGGGACAAGGATGACAAAATGTATGCGGATGAATAAATTGTCCCACCACCTCGCAAGAAACAAATCCTCCTCCATCCACCCCAGCCCCACCCCCCCCCCATTTAGGGAACGACATTGAGACCCGGATGTTTATAGGCTTTAAACAGCCATATAAATTCCAATTCCATTGTTTTTAATTTTATAGGGTTATCGGATGGGGGAAGGGATGCTAGAACGGACATTATAACAGTGGTTGAAGTGGGTGTTGTGGTGGGAGGCATTTTTTGGGATGGGAGGACCCGCGGACGGGGAAGAGGGATTACATGAGGCGCGATGATTGTTCACCCTGAGGTTCAGGGGTGTAGAGCACTGGCCTATATAAAATGCCGGGCAGAGTTTACAAGTCAGAAGATAGATTACATTCTGAGATGTGCATGAGGAGTGGGGGAAGGGAGGGAGAGAGTTAAAAGGTGGGATGGAGAGGGATGGAGTGGTTGAAAATAGGACAAGTTTTGCATCTTGCTCGCAAGCACGGAGTGGGTGTGATTCTAGGGGTGGGAGGGGATTTGGAAAGAGGCTTGGTGGATTTGAGGAGATCTGATAGGTTGGCGGGCCGTTTGAAGGCAACAGAAGGGCATTTAGGAAGAAGGTTGGACGAAACGTTGTGATTTTTGAGGATATGGTACAGGTCTTTGAGGATGAATTTAAGGGACTGAATGCCAGGGAAGTAGGTGGTGCATATTGAGAGAGGGTGGGAGTCTGTGGTTGAGGGAGGATTGGGGGTGTAGGAATGTTTTAGGATTTTTTTGTGAAGGAGAGAATCTGGGTATCCCCGTTGCTGGAGGGAGTGGTGAAGGTTGTTGAGATGTTTGTTGAGGGATTCAGGATGGTTGAAAATGCGGTGCCCGCGGATAGAGAGGGAGTACGGGAGGGAGCGTTTAGTGTGCTAGGGGTGGCAGCTGTTAAAATGAAGGTATTGTTGTTTGTTAGTAGGTTTAGTATGTACGGAGGTTAGAAATTTGATGTTAGTTAGGGAAATATTTACATCAAGGAAAGTGATCTGTGATGATGAGATGTTGGAAGTGAAAGAAAGGGATAAGGAATCATTAAGTTGGGAGATGAAGGATTGAGGGAGTCTATGCTGTGTGGCCAGAGTAGAAGGATGTCATCAATGTACCGGAGCCACAGAAGGGGCTTAAGAGGTTAACTGGAAAGGAACTTCTCTTCCAGGACACCGAGGTGGAGGTTAGCGTATGACGGGCTGAATCTACTTCCCATGGCACAGCCCTTGATTTGGAGGTAAAAATTGTCATTAAAAGAAAAAGAGTTACGGGTGAGGATGATGTTAGAAAGGTCAATGAGAAAATCGGTGCTTGGAGTTTGAGGGCTAGGGCGTTTGGAGAGGAAGTGGCGTAGGGAAGCAAGGCCTTCTTCGTGAGGAATGGAGGTGTATAGGGATGTGACGTCAATTGTGGCCGTAATGATCTTGGTGTCAAAAGGGAGGGAAATTGAGTGGAGCAGATTGAGGAAGTAGTAGGTATCTTTGACATAGGAGGGTAACGCGTGAACTAAAGGTTGGAGATAGTGGTCGACGAAGACGGAAATTCTTTCGGTCGGGGAGTTGCGGGAGGAGACTATAGGCCGCCCTGGGTTTTCGGGTTTGTGGATCTGGGGGAGGATATAGAAGTGGGGGGTGTTTGGATGGGAAGGTGAAAGGAGGGAGATGTCACCGGGGGATAGGTTTTCATTAGGGCCGTTGTCGCGGAGGAAAGCGATAATATCCTCTTGGAATGCAGGGTTAGGGTTAGCCGGAATATGTTTATACGAAGAAGTGTCTGCGAGTAGTCTGTTAGCTTCTTTTAGGTAATCAGTGGTGTTTAAGACTACCACTGTTGGCTCCTTGTCAGCGAAGGTGATGACCAGTTTGGGATTTTTTATTAGTTTTCTCAATTCGGATTCTTTTGCAGGGGAGAGGTTCGGTTTAGGATTCATAGAGTTGAGGAAAGAGGGACTAGATATTTTAGATAGGAGATGATTAATAAATATTTCGACAGGGTGATTCGGGGATAAAGGTTTAGGCTCAAAGTGGGACGGCGGGCGGAACTTAGTTAAGGCGCTGTGTATGGGAGCGGGAGGATTAGAGTTGGCGGGTAGCGAAGACCAGAAGTGTCGCCATCTTAGATTTCTAGCGAAATTTATAGCGTCAGAGAGGATAGTAACATGATTGACTTTGGGGGAGGGGGAGAAAGAGAGGCCTTTACTTAGTAGTGAAACTTGCTGCTGGTTCAGGGTAAAACTAGAGAGATTCAACACGTGTTCGGCAGTGTCGCCTGTTTGGTCGACTGGTGGGGAAGGGGTAGGTTGAGAAAGGTGTTTTTGGTCGTGACGGCTGGGCAGATTTCTGGAAATCGGTAGTGTACGCGTAATCGGTTGCGTTAGCGGAGTCGGTGGGGCGGGTGGGGGTAGGTGCAACATAGTAGCTAAATCAGGTTAATGGAGGTGAAGGGGTGGGAAAGGAGGGTTAGGTTTCACGAGTTGGAGAGGTAAGGCAAGGCCCTGCCGGAAATAAGAAGCACAAAGATTGGAGAATTTTCTCAGAGCTTTACTACGTCGGAACTCAAGGGAGCGAAGAGCCGATTTAAGAATTCGGCTAACATAGAGAAGGAAATGTGGGGAAGTGAGAGAAATAATGTTAATGAGGGAACGCGTGGAATTGTGATATTTGTGCATTAGTATATTGATTTCGGATTTACGTGCAGAAGAGAAATGACTGCTGAAACTTCATGGTATGAAGACCGGGGTGTAGGGCTGGAGGTAGGCCTGATATAGGGAATTTGATGCATAAACCATTGGGCACGATGCCCAATGCGATGCATGCCGAAAGAAATTCAGAGTGGCAAGTGTATTGAGCGAGCTTCAGAGAGAATTTTTTGATAAGGCGTAACCAAGATGGTGTAGGGTCAAAGTCATTCATCATAAAGGAGGGGAAAAGTGGACAAGTAGGGTGTTGCGATGGAGAAAAAAATGGAAGAGGAAAATTAGAGAAACAGTGGTGAAGGGAAGCATAGGACACTAAGAAAGGTAGTTACAGCTTACAGCACTGGAACCGTAGATGCAGCACGATGACAGAAGAAGACAACAGGAGATGGCTAATAGCAACAGTATAGATGATTTCTTCGAAGTAACACGGCAGTGTTGAATAAAAAACTTAGACAGTAACACACAGCACGAGAAGACATAAAAAGAACACTCTCAAAAATATCTTGATAATATCGACGGACTCGAGTTCCGTCTTCTTCGGAAGATAAGATAGGACTGTAATATATATATAATGTGTCTCTGGCCAATATGGCTCATCTCTTCTTCTGCCTATGCGTGCCATGAAAAGTACTGTTCCTATTCTCTATGATACTATATGCTTTCTAACCAACTGTCCCCTCTTCTTGTGTGCATTGTCTATTTCTCCTTTGGTGGGTGGAACAGCTCCCTAAAAGCCTTCCTTTGGCAAATGATTCGAAGCACTTGGGCGTTTTAAAAGATCGCAGATCACAGTGTAAATTAAGTTTCCTTGCTGGTGGAATCGGTAGCACGTCCGCCCGGCAAGTGGAAGGGCCGGTGTTCAAATCCAGGTTAAGGAAATATTTTTACATTCGCGATATGCTCAAAAACCGCCTTCCCCACATGTCCTGTGTTCACATTTTGTGTTTTCCTATCCCCTTTCCTTATAACTATTTCTATTTTTATGTGTGTGTATATATATATATATATATATATATATATATCCACTTTTTTGGAAAACCCACAAACGTGTGATGTAAATTCACTGATAGTCATAACAAACACAGAAACCAAAATACACAAAGAGGGAAAACTCACTGGTTCTCGAATTCTCTTGAGAAAGGTGGTTGGACCACCGAAAATTCGAGAACCAGTGAGTTTTCCCTCTTTGTGTGTTTTGGTTTCTGTGTTTGTTATGACTATCAGTGAATTTATATATATATATATATATATATATATATATATATATATATATATATATATATATATATATATATATATATATATATATATATATATATAACTTAGACAGTAACACACAGCACGAGACCACATAAAAAGAACACTCACAATAATATGCTCCGAGGAATATCGAGCTCCGTCTTCTTCGGAAGATATATTCGGAAGACATATATATATATATATATATATATATATATATATATATATATATATATATATATATATATATATATATATATGTGTGTGTGTGTGTGTGTGTGTGTGTGTATATATATATTGTATATAATAGGATGAGAATAAATATTAATAAAACAAAGGTTATGCGATTCTCCATAAAGAAAAAGGCTAAGCTAAATATTAAATATAGGCGGGGAAAAAACAGCAGGTAGAGCAGTTTACATATCTCGGAAGTGTTTTGGACCAATACGGCCAAAGTGGTAGGGACGTAAGGAGAAGAATTGCGCTAGGCAAGTAGGCTTTCTCATGGAGGAGGGAGTTGATGACGGGGACGTTGAGTAGGGATGTTAAGAAAAGACTCGTAAAAACTCTGATATGGAGCGTAGCTATGTACGGCGCGGAAACGTGGTCACTGAAGCAGGAGGATAGACGTAGATTGGAGGCTTTTGAAATGTGGGTGTGGAGAAGAATGGAGAAGGTGAAATGGACCGAAAGGAAAACAAATGAGGAATTACTAGAGATGGTGGGTGAGGAGAGGGGCTTGTTGAGAGAAATCTTATGGAGGGAGGAAAAATGGATGAAAGGCGTATTGAGCGGTAGTGGAATGTTGAAGAGGGTAATAGAGGGGAGAATGCTGGACTAGCGAGGTAAGAGCAGGAACAGGATAGGGATGTTGGACGGGATGAAGGGAGGAAATAAGTACACCGAGATGAAGAGGTACCTGATATAGATTAGTTTGCTAGGTGGGGAGTCACCAAATGTTTATTTGATAGTTGTGTCCATCCAAAAAACCTACCTTAAACGGTAGATTACCTAATAATAATTGTATATAAGTGGAGAGATCCGGTGTTCAAGTCCCGGCCGAGGAAAATATTTTTACATTTTTGATCTGCTCACATCTTCCTTCCCCTCTCTTGTGTTCTCCTTTATGTGTGTTCCTTTCCCATTTCCTTTCCTCTTTTTCTATGTATGTATGTATGTATATATATATATATACATATACATATATATATATATATATATATATATATATATATATATATATATATATATATATATATATATATCCCTCCCATGCACTACAACCTTGTCGTGGTGGAAGGGCTTGTGTGTTCCGATGACCCCTAGAGCTGTGCTGGCGGGAGTAATAATAATTACTCCTGGAAGGGTCACCCCTGCCAGATAGGTCGAAGGTTAGGAGCCAGACGAAAGGTAGTCCACGCAGCGTCTGTTCCTCAGTGAGGCGGCTGCAATGGCGTCTGACCCCAGTGGGGCGGCCATTAAGTGATGGTGTCACGTTAAAAACACTATTGAGGAAGGCAACGGGAAACCACCTCCATTATGATTCCCAAGAATATAATGATGGGCACTATAGATAATATGAGTCCTGGCAACTACGGGACTCGGCCCAAGAGGCCGTGTGTCGTGCCCGGCAGCGGGAGAGGCAAGGCTTCCGCGGTCGTCATCCCACGAAACCCTTGCAGGGAAGAAATAACTTCAGCAGGACAGAAGACTCAGAAGAAGGCGAAAGTAGTTAGAATAGGAACCTGGAACGTCAGGACAATGTTGAGGAGAGGCAAATTAGAAAATATTAAGCGAGAGATGGAAAGAGGTAACATAGATGTTTTAGGCCTCTGCGAGGTGGGATGGAAGGATAGCGGGGATTACTGGAGTGACAATTATAGAGTAATATACAGCGGCGGGGACGAGAGCCAACGAGGGGTTGCCGTAATTTTAAATAAAGGGGTAGGAAGAAGCGTAGTCAACATAGAGCAAGCGACAGATAGAATTTTACTCGTAGAGATTAAAGCAGAGCCGACGAATTTGGTCATTGTTCAGGTATACATGCCACCGAGCAACCACAAGGAGGAAGAAGTCGATAGGATGTATGATGAGTTAGAGGATACCATCGCGAGTGTTCCTGCAGGGAAATATTTGATAGTGATGGGGGATTGGAATGAGACGGTAGGCGAAGGAAGAGATGGTGGTGAGCTGGGGGACTATGGGTTAGGCACGAGGAATGAACGCGGGGAGAAAGCAATTGCATCCTGCAAGAGACAGGGGCTAGTCATCACTAACACATGGTTTAGACACCACAAAAGGCGTAAATATACATGGAAAATGCCAGGTGACTCAGAAAGGTATCAGTTAGATTATATTATGGTTAGACACAGGTTTAGGAACAGTGTGATAAATTCGCACAGTTTCCCACACCGAGATGAAGAGGGACCTAGTATAGATTAGTTTGCTAGGTGGGGAGGCACAAAATGTTTATTTGATAGTTGTGTCCATCCAAAAACCTTAACCGGTAGATTACCTAATTTAAAAAAATGTGTATATATATATATATATATATATATATATATATATATATATATATAAATTCGCACAGTTTCCCAGGAGCGGATGCGGACTCTGACCACAATTTAGTTGTTATGAAATGTAATGTTCGTTTCAAGAACATAAGGCAAGGGCGGCGGGTTAGGAAATGGAATTTAGATGCAGTAAAAATGGATTAACGAGGAAAGAGTATCAGCAGGCTGTAGAGGAAATGATGGATGACGGTGAAGAACTGAGTACTATCGAAGAAAAATGGGAATGTATCAAGAAAGGGATATTAGAAGCCGCTAAAGACACTATAGGAACCGTTAACGGGAAAAGGAGAAGGAAACCATGGGTAACGGATGAGATGATTGCAAAGATGGATGAGAGAAGAAGATGGAAAAATGTAAACACAGAGTTAGGCAAAATGAAGTACAAAGAGTTAAACAATAAATTGAGAAGGGCCACAAATAAAGCAAAAGAAGAATGGTGGAAAACGCAATGCGAGGATATAGAAAGTTTGCAGAAGAAGGGTGAAATTGGTGCTCTATACAGCAAGGTTAAGTTATTATCGGGAAGTAAGAAGGCAAGATCTGCGCTAACAGTTAAAGATAAATGGGGTAAGATAATAGTTGAACCAGGAAAAATCCAAGAGAGATGGAAGGAATATATGGAAACATTGTATGGTAAAGAACTTAGGCCGACAAGGTTAGACATAGAAAAGGAACATGACGTAGAAGAAGATAGCTTAGGTCCAGGCATGGTCGACGATGAAATAGAAAGGGCATTAAAGGAGATGAAAGCAAATAAGGCTGTGGGGGTGGACAACATTCCTGTAGAAATGTTGAAATGGTTAAGGAAAGGTGGGAAGAAAGCCATATATGGACTGATTCGTAGTATCTATGAGGAAGGAATCTGGCCGGAAGATTTTGTGAGATCGGTGTTAGTTCCTATTCCGAAAAAGGCAAAGGCTTCGTCATGTGAGGATTACAGAACGATAAGTTTGATATCCCACGCAGCTAAAGTTATTCACAGGATCATCAACAAAAGGATAGAGAGTAAGGCAAATGATTACTTAGGGGATGATCAGTTTGGGTTCAGGAAAGGAAGAGGTACGCGTGATGCCATTGCAGTAATGAGATCACTAGTCGAGAGGAATATAGAATACAATCAGGACGTTTTTGCCTGTTTTGTAGAGTTCGAAAAAGCGTTTGATAGAGTGAATTGGGAAAACTTAATGCGTGTATTGCAGAAAATAGGAATGGATTGGAGGGACAGGAGACTGATCCGCCACCTGTACATGTCTCAGACTGCTCAGGTGCGAGTGGGGAACGGAGAGTCCGGATGGGCAGTGTTAGGAAGAGGTGTAAGGCAGGGTTGCCCATTGTCACCGGTACTGTTCAACGTATATGTAGATGAAATGATTAAAGAGGCATGGGAAGAACTGGAGGTAGGAATGAAAGTCGGAGGGGAATTCGTAAAATCGGTTAGGTTTGCTGTTGACCAAGCATTAGCTGCTCAGTCAGCCAAGGGGTTGCAAGCATTGTTGAATGAATTGGAGGTTCAGTGCGATAAATATGGGATGAGAATCAATATTAATAAAACAAAGGTTATGCGATTTTCCAGAAAAAAAAGCAGGAGGATAGACTTAGATTGGAGGCTTTTGAAATGTGGGTGTGGAGAAGAATGGAGAAGGTGAAATGGACCGAAAGGAAAGCAAATGAGGAAGTACTAGAAATGGTGGGGGAGGAGAGGGGTTTGTTGAGAGAAATCCTATGGAGGCAGGAAAAATGGATGAAAGGCGTATTGAGCGGTAGTGGAATGTTGAAGAGGGTAATAGAGGGGAGAATGTTGGGCAAACGAGGTAAGGGTAGGAAGAGGATAGGGATGTTGGACGGGATGAAGGGAGGAAAGAAGTACACCGAGATGAAGAGGGACCTAATATAGATTAGTTTGCTAGGTGGGGTGGCACAAAATGTTTATTTGATAGTTGTGTCCATCCAAAAACCTTAACCGGTAGATTACCTAATAAAAATTAATATTATATATATATGTATATATATATTATATACGTATATATATTTATATTTATATGTATTATATATATATATATATAACCATAAACACAGTAATCAACCCGAAGGTCGGTTTGGTAGGTGATGGTGGAGCTCACCCGTGTACCAAACCCGATGGTGTGTGAATATTCACACATCAGGGTAGCGGGGCCAGTTCCTTTACCTGTGCCGGTTATGTTTTCCCAGGAAGATCTGGTACCCGAAAAATCAACTAGCTTGGGTGGAGCTTATATATATATCGATGATAGGGAATTACTCACGAGAGCAATAAAACTTTTGGACGGCACAATATAAGACAGAATAAAATAGATAACACGTAAAAGGACACACACTGTTGATTATTTGAGCTTTCGTCCTACTCCGAGGCCTTCTTCAGGTCAGACTGAGAGGTTTTGAGGGGAGAGTTTCTGGGGAGGGAAGAAGGGGGGCGGAAAGTTTAGAGACTGCTGGGAAGGGAATTAAAGATGGCGATTAAGGCTGGGAATTTTAAAGGATCGGAAATATAGGATATGCGTGGATTCGCGAGTTCTCACCTCTATGTTGGTAGCTGAATTGGGTAGTGATTCCAGAACTGTTTGGGAAAAGCATTCGTAAAATGATAGGTTGTGTGAACTTGCGTGTAAAGGGATAGGAAGAGAAGAGAGTGAAGCAGAATTACAGGAGTAGCGGTGATTGTTCTTTTGAATGGATAAGGGGGTAATGCTTCCCTATTTCTATTTCCCCGGATCCCATAGACTGAAAACCCTTCTCAAAGAACTTTATCCTTTATTACATGACAATGACGCGACCACATCCTTACTGCCCCAATGCCTCTCTGTCGCTTACAGACGACCAGCCAATCTCAGAAACCTTCTGAGATCCACCAACCCTTTGGCACCTCGCCCTGACAAATTTCCACATATTTCCCCTACCTGCAATCGCCCCCGATGTAAAACATGTCTGCTCATCAGATCTGCTCCTCTCTCCCCACATCCCCTCATTGTCCCTTCACCCCGTTCCCACGCTAATTGCCTCTCGAAAAATATTATCTATCTCTTGTCGTGCAAACAATGCACCTCATTCTACATTGGCGAATGCATTACCCCATTATCCATCCGAATGAACAATCACCGTTACTCATGTAATTCTGCTTCACTCTCTTCTCTTCCTATCCCTTTACACGCAAGTTCACACAACCTATCATTTGACGAATGCTTTTCCATAACAGTTCTAGAATCCCTACCCGATTCAGCCACCAACATAGAGGTGAGAATTCGCGAATCCGCATACATCCTATATTTCCGTTCCTTTAAAATTCCCACCCTTAACCGCCATCTTTAATTTCTTTCCCATTAGTCCCTAAACCTTCCCCCCCCTTCCCTCCCCAGGCCCTTTTCCCTCAAGACCTCTCAATCTGATCTGAAGAAGGCCTCGGAGTAGGCCGAAAGCTCAAATCATCAACAGTGTGAGTGTCCTTTTACGTGTTATCTATTTTATTCTGTGTTATATTGTGCCGTCCAAAAGTCATATTGCTCTCGTGAGTACTTCCGCATCATCTATATATATATATATATATATATATATATATATATATATATATATATATATATATATATATATATATATATATATATATATTCACTTTCCCGGAAAAGCCACGAACGTGCACAATGAAACTCACTCAATAGTCACAGCAAACACAGAAACCAAAACACACAAAAGAGGGACTCACTAGTTCTCGAATTTCCGGTGGTACAACCACCTATCTCAAGAGGAATTAGAAGCAGTTCTGTTCCTAATTCCTCTTGAGATAGGTGGTTGCACCACCGAAAATTCGAGAACTAGTGAGTCCCTCTTTTGTGTGTTTTGGTTTTTGTGTTTGTTGTGACTATTTTGTGAGTTATATATATATATATATATATATATATATATATATATATATATATATATATTTTTTTTTCAAATAAATATTTATCAAATAAATATTTTGTAACTCCAAACAAAACCCAATCCAGCAACCTAAACTACATCAGGTCCCTCTTCATCTCTGTGTACCTCTTTCCTCCCTTCATCCCATTCAAAAAATATTTATTTGATAGTTGTGTCCATCCAAAAAACCTACCTTAACCGGTAGATTACCTAATAAATAAATAAATAAATATATATATATATATATATATATATATATATATATATATATATATATATATATATATATATATATATATATATATAGTGGTAGGAAGGAGATTCTCCTTCCTACCACTGCTTTCGGGCCCTCCTCTTCCTCCACCGAAAATTCGAGAACCAGTGAGTCCCTCTTTTATGTGTTTTAGTTTCTGTGTTTGTTATTACTATTTAGTGAATTTACATTATATATATATATATATATATATATATATATATATATATATATATATATATTCGGACCCGGACTCGGTTCTTGACCACTCAGACAACGAGGATCTAGAGTCTGACGCGTGGAGATGGCGGGCCATCCCGCCGGAGAACGATGCCTTACCGGACGACCCGGAAGCGAACGAAGACCTCTGCGCGCTCTCAGAACCCGAGAACCCGGAAGAAGTAGCCGACACACAGGTACCAGATGTAGCTCCTATTCGGCCCTAGCCCTACCCGCGTAGGGTCAACGTAATTATCTCACGTACCGGCGCCAGTCTCCCTAAACCCTTCCTCAGTTCTCGGACCAAGCGCACACCGATCCTGAACCAGTTCATTGAATAATTTCTCCACTCAGGAATAATAGTTAAGTGGCCCATTAAGTGCTCCTTCAGATGTTTTACCGTCCCCAAACCAGATGGCGGCCACCGATTCATTCAGGATCTCACCTCACGTACCTAAACCGAAATTTTCCCTGTTGGGCCCGGCGCGCGCAGTAGCAAAGATTCCGCCCAATAGTTTCCTTATTAAAAGTGATTTAGTGAGTGCCTTTTACCAACTCCAAGTGAATTTCAACCATTGGAAGTACTATGGCATCCGTTACGGGGGTGGACATATGCCTTTACCAGTCTTCCCATGGGTCACCCCCTGAGTCCTGCCATTCTGCAACTTTGGGCGGAAGACGTCATGATAATGATCGAGCGGAAATTCAGCGTGCAAGCCATCATCTACTTGGACGATTGGTTGGTGTTTAGTACTACTAAAGTTTGTGGATACCAGGTTAGTGATTTTCTCCGGGACATGTTAGGTATCACAGTAAATTATAGAAAATCCACCCTCATCCCCGCAACATCCCTAACATACTTCGGGGTACACAGATACGGAACGACAGAGCCTCCAGCTAGCAACCAAGTCAGTGCGCCAAGTGAAATCCCTTATCCCCATCATGGCTCGCTTGCGCTAAATCGATATTCCTAAGGCCGCGGTGTATTTAGCATGGATAGCTTGGGTGCTGCGGCTTCCTACCAACCTTATATCCCACGTGTATCAACGCTCATGGAAGAAAATAGTGACCATGGATCTATTGGATTAGGAAGTGTTTTTACCGCAGCCCTCGGAAGTGATCGACATCTTTACCGATGCCACGCCGACGCAAGGAGTCGTGATTCCCCTTTGTGAACTTTCCCGTTCCTTCCCGGTTCCCGAGGGATGGTATATGAATGAATAAGACGTTTACGCCGCAAACGATTTTACTTTTAAATTATTTAAATTTAACCAATTTTTTTATCAATGTTAATATTGACAACAGCTCAGCTACATCTACCCTGAAGCGGGGGAACGGATTAATGTTCCGGACCCAACCGTTACTGTTTCACATGTATTTTCAGTGTATTAAAGAGATACAGTCACAATTAGTGACCTGGTGCTGGATTCCCACGACTGTAAATCCGACCGACGAGCCCCCTTGGGCCGTACCCGCCGGCCATATTTGGTCGTGTGGGTATATTAGCAGGCGGACGCGGGCGAGTGCGCAGTCGTTCAGAAATCGGGTCAGTCGAGGGTATCCCGGACCTGCAACAACAGTCAGAGGTGTCCCTGAGCAGTCTGAGACATGTACAGGTTGCGGATCAGTCTCCTGGCCTTCAATCCATTCCTATTTTCTGCAATACGCGAATTAATTTTTCCCAATTCACTCTATCAAACGCTTTTTCGAAATAAACTGAACTGGAAATGACATCTTGACTGTATTCTATATTCCTCTCGATTAGTGATCTCATTACTGCAATGGCATTACGCGTACCACTTCCCTTCCTAAACCCAAACTGATCAGCTCCTAAGTAATCATTTGCCTTACTCTCTATCCTTTTTTCATGATTCTGAGAATAAATTTAGCTGCGTGGGATATCAAACTTATTGTCCTGTAATCTTCACATGATGTAGCCTTTGCCTTTTTCGGAATAGGAACTAACAATGATCTCACAAAATCTTCCGGCCAGATTCCTTCTTCATAGATACTACGAATCAGTCCAGATAGAGTCTTCTTCCCACATTTTCCTAAACATTTCAACAGTTCCACAGGAATGTTGTCTACCCCCACGGCCTTATTTGCTTTCATCTCCCTTAATACCCTTTCTATTTCATCGTCGAGTATGCCTGGACCTAAGCTATCTTCTTCTACGTCATGTTCCTTTTCTATGTCTAAACTTGTTGGCTTAAGTTCTCTACCATACAGTATTTCTATATATTCCTTCCATCTCTCTTGGATTTTTTTCTGTGTCACTATTATCTTACCCCACTTATCTTTAACTGTTAGCACTGATCTTGCCTTCTTATTTCCCGATAATAACTTAACCTTGCTGTATAGAGCACCAATTCCACCCTTCTTCTGTAAACTTTCCATATCCTTGCATTGCGTTTTCCACCATTCTTCTTTTGCTTTATTTGTGGCCCGTCTCAATTTATTGTTTAACTCTTTGTACTTTGTGTTGCCTAACTCTGTGTTTACATTCTTCCATCTTCTACTCTAATCCATCTTTGCAATAATCTCATCCGTTACCCATGGTTTCCTTATCCTTTTCCCATTAACGGTTCCTATAGTGTCTCTTGCGGCTTTCGATATCACTTCTTGATACATTCCTATTTTTCTTCGATTGTACTCAGCTCTTAATGGTCATCCATTATTTCCTCTACAGCCTGCTGATACTCCTTCCTCGTTAATCCATTTACTGCTTCTACATTCCATTTGCTAACCCGCCGCCCTTGCCTTAGCTATAAATAAAGGACAGGACTTAAAGAATATCTGACTGTTCTGCATGCACCTTAAGGCAAATGGCGCACAGTAAAGAGCAACTTTGCCATGAGGCGCGGAAGGCCTCCCCTAACCGTTGCCGAGCGCCGCTCTCGATGAAAGGTCTCAAAGTTTGGTCGACCACGAGGTAGATTCCACCTTCGCTCTATCCATTAGCGGCCGAGTTACTTCCGCCGGCCGCGATGGCGCAGACTTATCGGAGGAGGGTGGATGGCATCTGCCTCACCTGGTGGCGCGCTGCTGCGGTGGTGACGAAGCAGCAGCCGGCGGTGGATGCCCCACCTTGGTGTCCTGCTGTTGGTGCTGGTGCCCCCCGGATGCGACTGGGCACCTAGTGGTGGTGGCCACGGTGGCCTTGGTTTGGAAGGGCGTCAGAATGCTGTAGAGGTTGCCATCGGCGATGTGGAAATTCTCCTGGGAGTAGGGGAAGGGTGGCTGCGGGCCATGGCATCCCACCAACACCACCACTCCCTTGGTGCCTTCCGACCTGAGGTGGCGGTTACCGAGTAAGGAAGGGAGTGAGAAAACGTGCACATCAGTAAACTCCTTCCTGCGGGCCCTTGTGCTTGTCTTGTGACTTGGTCAGAGGTACAGGGAGAATAAATGCTATAATAATAGCCATTGATTTTTTAGAATGGACGGTGAGTTATCAGGAATAATACATTTCTGGAAGTATTTAAACGAGCCCTTTATGCGTCATGAATAAGATAAACATAAAAGAATATTAGTACATTCATTGAACAATACAAACATCACTAAAGTATAGTTAAAAGAATTAAATGCATTTTTACCAGAACGAAAAGATCACCTTGAAGGTAGGATCTTGTTTTCTCCTTAGGTGGTGGAATCAAAGTGCATGATTTCAATTCATCAGTTGAAAGTCATTTCACGAAACGGACCACACAAATTTAGGTTAAAAAATTCGAAAAAATTGTCGAAGGTCAGACTCTTGATGGATATTTTGTTATTAATTATTCATATAATTTTTTTAACGGCCAATAAGTGTTAAGGGAGGGGATGCATAGAAAGAGCGCATATTTGAATATTCGAACCGAGAAGTTTCAAAGCAACGCTAGTCAAGTTGTGTAAGTAAATGACCTATTTCCGGATTTTATGCTAGAAATTGCAACTGGTGACATACAAGGTTTCATTTCTTTTTTAAAAAAATTAAATAAAATTTCTACGATTACTCTGCTGCTAATTGTTAATTGTATTTAAGCATCGATATGATTGTACCTCCGTGGGTGAGCTTAAGTGTTGAGCGTGGATGGTAAGTGGACCTCTAGATATATATATATATATATATATATATATATATATATATAAATTCACTGATAGTCATAACAAACACAGAAACCAAAACACACAAAAGAGGGAAATGCTGGAAAATGGAAATTTTATGCTAGAAATTGCACCTGGTGACATACAAGGTTTCATTTCTTTTTTAAAAAAATTAAATAAAATTTCTACGATTACTCTGCTGCTAATTGTTAATTGTATTTAAGCATCGATATGATTGTACCTCCGTGGGTGAGCTTAAGTGTTGAGCGTGGATGGTAAGTGGACCTCTAGATATATATATATATATATATATATATATATATATATATATATATATATATATATATATATATATATATATATAAATTCACTGATAGTCATAACAAACACAGAAACCAAAACACACAAAAGAGGGACTCACTGGTTCTCGAATTTTCGGTGGTTGGACCACCGAAAATTCGAGAACCAGTGAGTCCCTCTTTTGTGTGTTTCGGTTTCTGTGTTTGTTATGACTATCAGTGAATTTACATTACACGTTTGTGGGTTTTCCAAAAAAGTGTATATATATATATATATATCATCATCATCTGCAGCTCTACAGCCAGGTGTGGGCCTTGGCTTCCTCTGTGATATGCCTCCATTTAGTTCTAATTCTTGCTTTTTCCTTCCATCTTATAACTCCCATTGCCTTCAAGTCATCCTCCACATCCTGTAGCCATCTCTCCCTTGGTCTACTTTTTCTTCTGACTCCTTCCATCTTGCTATTAAGTATCAGTTTGGGCATTCTGTCATTTTCCATCCTTTCTACATGCCCCAACCACGCCAGCCTGCCAAGTTAGACTTGGCAAATCTAACTATGTCCTTCCCTTCTAGTAATTCATTTATCTCCATGTTCATTCTAATTCTCCATCTCTCTCCTTCTCTAATTGGGCCATAGATTCTCCTTAACATTTTTCTTTACAATTTTCTAAGTGTTTCCTCATCCTGACTTGTTAATGTCCATTTTTCAGCTCCATAAGTTACCATGGGTCTAATAAGCGTTTTATAGATCTTCATTTTTGTGTTCCTTGATAGTAACATTGATTTGAGGATTGTTACATTTGCAAAGTATGCCCTGTCATAATCTCTCAACACGCATATCATCTCTTTCCTGTTCACGCTGTCGAAGGCTTGTTTGAAGTCAATGAAGATTATATGCAAGTCAACATTATATTCATAGAATTTCTTAATTGTTTGTCTTACGGAGAATATCTGGTCAATGGTACTTCTACCAGCTCTAAAGCCACACTGATATTCTTCCAGTATGTCTTCAGCATAGGTGCTTATGCGTTTCAGGAGAAGACTGGTGAAAATTTTATATGCTACATTCAGTAATGTAATGCCCCTATAGTTTTTACAATCATATTTGTCACCTTTTTTAAAAATTGGACAAATCAAACCTGTCTTCCAGTCTTCTGGGAACTCTTCCAACTTCCAAAAACTACAAATTAGCTGATGTAATGCTCTATTTAAATCTTGACCTCCATTTTTAATCAATTCAGATGTTATACCATTGTCTCCTGGTGCTGCATCATTCCTCTGTCTTCCAATACTTTCAATTATCTCTTCTATTGTTGGAATGAGCACTTCCTGATCTTCTGTGTGACTTTGTTCATGCTCTTCCCTGTAGTTAATTCCTTATTGTAAAGGTCATTAAAATATTCAGCCCATCTTTCTAGTATCTCATTTTCCTCCCTAATGACTTGACCATTTTTATTTCTATAGGAGTGCGCTTTTGGTTGATAACCTTTAGTCATGTATTTTACTGCTTGGTAGAACTTTTTGCTTTCTTTAGCATTATTGAGCTCTTCTACAGCCTTCAACTGATTTTTTAAGTACTCCTTTTTCTTTCTCTTCAGTAATTTATCAGCTGCTTTCCTGCTATGCCTATACTTCTCTCTTGTTAATCTAGTCTCCCTTCGTAACATATTGTATCTATTCTTATTCTTTTCCTCTATTGCAAGTTTGCACTCATTATCAAACCAATCTGCATTCCTTTTTATTTTTGCTTTACCTATTATGTCCTTTGCAGTTGATAAAACAGATTGGTTAATTCTTGTCCATTGATCTTCCACAGAATATTGCTCTGTCAGTTCTTTCCCAGTCCTAGTTAACTTTCTACTTATTTCATCTTTGTACCTCAAAGCTTACACAGGATTTCCTAAAATTTTACTATTCTATTTAACCCCTCTTGACCTATTGATCTTATCCAAGAGGGCCAGTCGTTCTCTAAAATTTACTTTCACTAGATAGTGATCAGAGTCACAATTTGGTCCTCGTGCAGACCTCATGTCTAATATAGAAGATTAGTGTCTCCTGGATACCAGCACATAATTTATTTGATTCACAATTCCTGTCCCAGGCATTTTCCATGTACCTTTATGAATATTTTTATGTTCAATGCATGTGCTCTTTATGATCATGCTGAGCGACAGAGCAAGCTGGCAGAGAAGCCTTCCATTTTCACTTGTCACATCATGCAATGAGTACTTTCCTGCTACAGAATTTAAGAAGTCTTCAATACCGATTTTTGCATTAAAATCTCCAAGAATGATAACTGTTTGATATTTTTGTATTTTTTTGCATTCTCTTTCCAGTTTATCATAAAATTCCTGCTTTTCTTCTTCTGTTTTATCTTCAGTAGGGGAAAGGGCCAATATAAGGCTGATGTTACGGAATTTTCCTTTCAAGGTGATTTTACATAGTCTGTCCCCTAATGGCTCAAAATTCATCAAACTGTTTCTTATCCTTGTATTAATCATGAAAGCAGTTCCATATAATCCAGTTCTATGGCTGGGTCTACTGTAAAGTACTGTAAAATTTGTTTATCAATTCTACTATTTCCTACCCATCTCACTTCCTGTAGGGCTATAATATCTAAACCATATTTCAGCAATTGATTGGCAACTTCAATCATTTTACCCGGTATGTATATATATATATATATATATATATATATATATATATATATATATATATATATATATATATATAGGTATAAGGAAAGGGGATAGGAAAACACATAAAAGGCGAACACAGGACATGTGGGGAAGGCGGTTTTTGAGCAGATCACGAAAGTAAAAATGTTTCCTTGACCGGGATTTGAACACCGGATCTTCCACTTGCCGGGTGGATGTGCTGTAATGGTAGCACATCCGCCCAGCAAGTGGAAGATCCCGTGTTCAAATCCCGGTCAAGGAAACATTTTTACTTTCGTGATCTGCTCAAAAACCGCCTTCCCCACATGTCCTGTGTTCGCCTTTTATGTGTGTTTTCCTATCCCCTTTCCTTATACCTATTTCTACGTTTGAATGAATATTTGTGCGCCGTATGTGCTGTGTGTTACTGTCTAAGTTTTTTATTCAACACTTCCGTGTTACTTCGAAGAAATCATATATATATATATATATATATATATATATATATATATATATATATATATATAACTTTTGGACGGCACAATAGAACACAGAATAAAACAGATAACACGTAAAAGGACACTCACACTGTAGATGATTTAAGCCTTCGGCCTACTCCAAGGCCTTCTTCAGGTCGAAGAAGGCCTTGGAGTAGGCCGAAGGCTTAAATCATCTACAGTGTGAGTGTCCTTTTACGTGTTATCTGCTTTATTCTGTGTTCTATTGTGCCGTCCAAAAGTTATATTGCTCTCGTGAGTACTTCCGCATCATCTATATATATATATATATATATATATATATATATATATATATATATATATATATATATATATATATATAAACCATAAACACAGTAATCAACCCGAAGGTCGGTTTAGTAGGTGATGGTAGAGCTCGCCCATGTACCAAGCCCAACAGTGTGTGAATATTCACACATCAGGGTAGGGGGGCCAGTTCCTTTCCCTGTGCCGGTTATGGTTTCCCAGGAAGATCTGGTACCCGAAAAATCAACTAGCTTGGGTGGAGCTGCAGGTGCCCAAAGTGCCTTACCCGGGAATCGAACCTGGATATATATATATATATAAAATTTATAAAGAATATATATATATTCTTTATTATATATATATATTCATTCAGGTGGAAATATAAAAAAAGAAAAGGTATAGGAACACATTTAAAGGATGAAGATAGGAGAGGTGGGGAAGGTGGAATCGAGCAGATCACAAGTGTAAAAATATTTCCTTGACCAGGACTTCAACACTGGATCTTTCCACCTGCCAGGCAGATATTCCAACCACTTGAGCTATCGATGAAGGTTAATATGCACTAAAATCTGCGTTTTTATATGTAGCCAAGTGCCCCAATTCTTTGGCCAAGAGTTGGCATCAGTCAGCTGTTTCACCCACCAAAGGAGCAATACACGACTTGGATTGGACTGCAACGACAGAAGAATTATCCATAATCTCTACAAGAATCAGGTTACAATAATGCAAACGAAAAATAGAAGACAAAATTAACAAAGGAGTAAGATAAGGATTCAACAGCCTCGCAAGCAATATTCAACGTACACCTAAAAGAGGCAATAAAAGAAACACAAGAATTGGGGTATCGAAGGAGTCAAGGTAAATGGAGAAGAAATCAACATGCTCTGGTTTGTAGATAACATCGAAGTAGTGATGGAATCGCGAGAGGACCTGGAAGCAACTCTAAGTGCTATGGATCAAGTACTGAGGGAAAATAATAAGAACATCAACAAGAAGAAAACTTAAATCCTTTTGTGTGGAAGAGAATGGAAGAAGCTGAATGCAAGTGTCACCATTCGAGGGGTGAAACTAGGACAAGTGGAATCCTTCATCTACCTGGGCAGCAGGAAAAATAGAAGGGAAGATTCCATGAAGAAGAACCAGAGACATGTGCATAGGACAAATTAATAACGGTGAAAAACAGAGAAGGTATCAAGGATTGAGGGAATATACATTTAATAGACTAAAATGGAGGACCGCAGTAAACCAATCCTAGGATTGAAATACTGATGCATATAATATTATACATATATATATATATATATATATATATATATATATATATATATATATATATATATATATATATATATATAGATGATGCGGAAGTACTCACGAGAGCAATATAACTTTTGGACGGCACAATATATATATATATATATACACGTATATTTAACAAAGCAGCCAAAAATGGCAAAAAGGCTGACATATAATATGCACCAAGAAAAATAACGAGTAAAAGCAATAATGAAAAGTTAACAAATAATGTCAAGAACAGATATGAGATGGCAGGAGAGCCCATATGCAACCAGAGGGAGCTAAGTTACTATCTGGCACTTAAGGAAGGAGGTGAAAGGGTTGAGGGAGGAGGAGAGGTCCAGGGAAGGATACTGGATGCCCAGGGAATTAAATGTAGTGGGAATTTAATGGAATAGGGAACGTTGAAGGACTGAGAGGCGGAAATTTGGAATCTGCAACAGACTCAAGTTACATGTTAGCCGAGGGGGAACACGAATTGAGAATAGAGGAAGAAGGTCGTTGTTACGGAGGGTTCCGTTCATGATGCTATGTAAGAATTTCATGTCACATAGTAATCGACGGCGGTGGAGAAGGATCATAAGAAGGGATGAGAGAGTAAAGTCCCAGATTGTTTTTTTTAGGGAAGGGACACGATAACGGGAAATAACAATCATGACATTAAGAGGTCTGTTGAGTAACTCTTAAGTAGTTGGGGAGGCGGTCGACCAGATTGGTTAACAGTATTCGAAAATTGGGAGGACACAACAAAAAAACACCATCCTTAGGGCAGGAGGATCACGAACATCAATGTTTTGGTAATGTACCGTGGACATCCGGGTACATGTGTATGTGTTCAAACTGAACATATGCATATATATGATGTTACGAAATTTCTGTTAGCAAATTTCACTCACAACTGAAATTGTTAATTATAAAATTATCAGTGTAGAGAGGTAGGTAGGGATAAACTAGACTTCCATTTTATTTATTGTTGAAGTTTTTTAAATAATTTCAATTGCATTTTTCCTAAGGCTACTCTTTTGCTTTGATAACCGTTTCAATGAGGCTCAGAAAGAAAATATCTAATAGTTATTCAGTCATTGGAAAACTTTTGGGGAGAAGTTCAGGGAATCAAAACACCCACCCTACTGCCTCCCTTCATTCCGTCCAACATCTCTATGCTATTCCTTCCGAAAAGGGAAAAGTTTCATAGATTTTGAAAAGGCGTTTGATAGAGTGAATTGGGAAAACTAATGATTATATTGCAGAAAAAAGGAACAGATTGGAGGGGCAGGAGGCTAATCCACAACCTGCATGTCTCAGACTATTCAGGTGCGAGTTTGGAACAGAGAGTCTGGATGGGCATGGTTAGGAAGAGGGCAAAGGAAGGGTTCTCCATTAGCACCTGTGTCGTTCAAAGTATAAGTGGAGAAAATGATTGAAGAGGTATGGGAAGCACAAGAAATACAATGAAAGTTTGTGGGGAATTTGTAAAATCAGTTAGGTGTGCTGGCGACCAAGCTATAGTTTGTCAGTTAGCCAAGGGATTTCAAGCATTTCTGAGCGAATTGGAGGTTCAGTGCGATAGATATGGGATGATAATAAATATTAATAAAACAAAGGTTATGCGATTTTTCAGACTGAAAAAGGCAAAGCTAAACATTAAAATAGGAGGGGAAAAATAGAGCAGGTAGAACAGTTTACATATCTCGGAAGTGTTTTAGAGCAATTCGGTCAAAGTAGTAGGGACGTACGGAGAAGAATTGCGCTAGGCAAAGAGGCTTTCACAAGGAGGAGGGAGTTGATGACGGGGACGTTGAGTACGGAGGTTAAGAAAAGACTCGTTTAAAACTCCGATATGGAGCGTAGCTATCGTAAGGCGCAGAAATGTGGTCGCTGAAGCAGGAGGATAGACATAGATTGGAGGCTTTTGAAATGTGGGCGTGGAGAAGAATGGAGAAGGTGAAATAAATGGAAAGGAAACAAACGAAGTAGTTCATAAATAAAGAAACACAATGTATACATCCACTGTTCTTTATTATTGTACGACTAGTTTCAACGCTTAGGCGTCATCATCAGGTACTTGATGATGCCTGAAGGTACTTGAAGATGCCTGAAGGTACCTGATGATGACGCCTAAGCGTTGAAACTAGTCGTACAATAATAAAGAACAGTGGATGTATACATTGCGTTTCTTTATTTAATGAAGATGAACTTCCACAAAGTTGAGCTTAAAACAATAGAAAACGAAGTAGTGCTGGTATGGTGGGCGAGGAGAGGGGATTGTTGGGGAAAATCCTACGGATACAGAAAAAATGGATTCAAAGCATAAGTAATGATTGGAAGTGGGATGTTGAAGACTGCAACAGAGACGAAAATGTTGGATAAAGGTGGAAGGGCCAAAAATAGGATAGGGATGTTGGACGGAATGAAGGGAGAAGGGAAGCATACGGAGATGAAGAGGGACGTTCTTGGAGAGTAGAATTTCAGTTTTGTTTTTTTTATGAGAAGATACAAGACAGTTATTTGGTAGTTGTTTCCATCCAAAACCTAACTTAACCGGGAGGTTACCTGCAATAGTAATGTCTGAATACCCAGTATCTTAACCTACCTTAATATATTACTTATATTAATAATAAGTACTAAAAATATATCAATGCCCTATAAATAGTTCTACGGCATGGATTTGTTCGGACGGCCACTATTCATATGCATCGAACGCGGTCATAATATCATTAGTAGATTGTGATATATATTTATAGGAGAGAGAGAGTGGGAGAGAGGAAGAGAGAGCCAAAGGGAGAGAGAGAGCCTTTGACCGACTACCTTTTAAGAGTATTCCTTTTCAATTGAACTCTGAACTTTGTGTAACGGACGATCCTCAAAAATTTATTATGAATTAGTTTTCGAATCGCATAACCTGCAGATCTCTAATGATTGCTTTCGGATCGTTTTCCAGTTTAGTAGTCATTTGGGGAGGCGACCGACAGCTGAGGTCCTTTGAGCCATTAGGGATGGACGAGAAAGAAAGGAGGAAGGGTGGAGGGATACTCGGCGTCGGAATTAACCTACTCTCTTGACTAAAGGCGCCATGGGGCTCACGGCTTAACGTCCCAACCGACGGAAGGCGCACTCACTCAAAAGTGCTCTCTACTACGCACCTCGAGCAATTTTCCAGTGGTGTCGGATCGAGGGGGTGGGCCGCGCCGAGGGCTGGACCCGTACAAACTGGATCGAGATGAGCTTGGATTGGAAAAATCAGTTTAACGCGATGTACTAATCATGGCAACTTAACTGTTTATCGGAGAGAAAAAGAGCCAGATGAACGTACTTGCATCAAATAGTCTGCAGGGCTAATTAGATCAGATTAGAGCGAATGTAAAGCAGAGGTGGTGGGGCGCGATTTAGACAATAGGGCAGAAGAGATGAAGGCGAGTATTCCCCATCCGCCGCCGTTGAAGTCACGTGACGTGACCCCCTCCCCGGCGCGGCGGGTCTGCCCCCCTCGGTCACCCATTCGACCCACTCGAGCGATCGCTCGCTCATTCATCTCCGAGCGGACATTCGGCGGTCAGGGCCCTCGCGACGGGCGCTGTGGCGCCGGGGAAAGGGACACAACCTCCTTTGTCACATCTTTTGCACTCATCGGTGGATGTGGCTTGCCCATTTAGCTGAACGAAATGTTGAAATGACATTTTAAATTATTTTTTTTATTGCTCCTAAAATTGCATCCCGAAATTCCCGGTGGCTTGTTCTGAAGGAATACCGCCTGGTCTACATATTCTGTAAGTATCGCAGCAAGGAGCCTGTGACATATTAAATTAAAAATCTTAAATAGTCATAAATTTTATTTTTCCTAAATTATCTTCACATTATATAGCGGAGAGGCAACACCTAAAGCAGGGAAGAGAGGAATAAACCAGGCTACTGGTCTGGTGGAATTACGAATATTTCAAACAGCTTGAAATATGACCAGATTTATGTTGGCGTTTCTTTAACGTACTCGTAGTATTAATGATTATAAGAAGGTATACGATGAGGGGATATAAGGTAATGTTAAAAGTCCTGAGTTCAAAATAATCTATGTCAGGGGATTTCCCAGGCCGCTGGACGAATAGCATAATTCATTACTAGAACTAGACCGGAAAATCAAAAGTTACCCTGCCCAAAGAGGGTGGTTATGATCGGTAGAGGTTTCAATGTCCCGTTTATTGATTGGAGTACATATAGTTTTAAAACGGGGTATAAAGACAAAGATACCGCTCCTACATCCTTTTACGTTGAACTCCATGCTCAACTTCCTCACCTTGGGGCGATAATACTCTTGATTTGTTAGCAACGAATATACCCGAAAAAGTCTTAACTATAGAAACTATTGAATAAATTAGTGACCACGGAGCATTAAGTGCTAAGTTTTTGCTATATGGGGTCCAAAATAAGAAGCCTACAAAAATTTACTTGTTTAAAGAAGGGGACTTTTACTATGCAAAAGTGCAAGCTCCGAGTTCTTGCTGCTTTTCTTTGAAATCTTGCTGCTTTTCTTTGAAATCTTGCTGCTTTTCTTTGAACTCCTTCTATTTTGTTATATGCCCCACCTCATGTGGATTCCATATTATGGACGAGTATTCTAGGATAAAGCTAACCACCACCTTTCTGCTTTTCCTTTTGTGGCTACGCTACTTCCTTTTAAGTTTCGCATTACCCAATTAAGTACTTTAAATGCCTTTCGCGACACATTATCTACATGGAATTCTTTCTTCAAAGAGGGTGTAAATATCCTTTTGTACATTCTTTTTATTTGAAAAATGCATATGTTTACTCTCTATGACATTAATGCCCATATTACTAGCTGTAACCCAGTCACCTAGGCGATTGATGTCATTTTGTAGTATTACTCGGTCATTTACATGCTCTATCCATCTGTATATAATGCAATCATCAGCAAAGATTCTTATTTAGGAATTTATATTGTTTGGTAGATCGTTTACATAAACCAGGAAGAGCAACGGCCCCAGAACACTGTCCTGTGGGACCCCTGCTATAACGTTCGCCTCTTTTGAAAATGCATCCCCTATTTTTACTTTTTGATTTCTGCCTGTTAGAAAATTTTGTATCCATTGTTTTACCCTCAAATCTAATGGTAACAACTCCAACTTCAACAAAAATTCACCGTGAGGCACTCGGTCGAAAGCTGCTGAAAAATCAATGATTACTGCATCAACATCCTTTCGTTCATCTATCGTGTCGCCGATATATTGGCTTAATCCCAACAGGTGCGTTTCACACGAGTATCCTGTTCTAAACCCATGTTGGTGTTTGAATAACCATCTATCTCTCACCCACCATTCCCGAATATAGTCAGCGATTTTTTTTCCATAATTTTGCAAACAACTGATGTTATGCTTACCGGTCTATAATTGTTGGCTATTGCTTTGTCCCCTTTTTTTAAATTGGGGTAATGTTTGCTTTTTTCCAATCATTAGGCAAGGCATCATAGTTTAAAGTTAAATTGAATAGATGATTCAGGTACAGAGCTATTGCGGTATCACCAAGTTTCAGAATGTCAATCGATATATTGTCCGGTCCGACTGACTTATTTTTCCTCATCTTCCTTATTTTTTTCACAAAATATGAGTCCTCCACGATAATAGCATCTGTCGAGGGAAGTGAGCTGTTTTGTGCTGTTACCCTGATGATGATCTCTGTCGTTTATGAGCTATTTAGGCCAGCCTTATTTTTTGTTTTTTATTTCCCGAAAAACATACGAAAAGCAGGAGTTAAAAATATTTGCTATTTCTACAGTGTCGGTTATAATGCCATTATCCTTAGCTTTTAATGTGCTCACACTGTCCCTGTTGTCTTTCCTCGTTCTCATACAACTATAGAATTTTGCTGCATTGTCTTTCGAAATTTCATTAATAAGAAATGCTTCCGTTGCCTTCTTCTTTTCCCTATTAAGGTTCCGGCCCAAGGTGCTGCAATGCTGTAACATTTCTTTACTTTCATTCTTTAGTCTGTGTGCCTTTCTTACCGCTTTCTTGAGTTTTATTATGGTTTTGTTATAGTACTCCGGATCTGCACTTTGTTTCAAATTTTTTATGGGGACATACTTTAATTCTCCTTCAAGAATTATTTCTTTGAATGATTCTTATATTTTTTCCATGGTCGTTCCACTACCTGCCCAACCCGGAAACTTGCCCCTTAAAAATTCCTGGAACCCTTCCCTACCTGGCCGGGTATATTGCCAAATTTTCTTTACGTCCCCCATACCTCCCTTTGTAGAACTATACCAATCTATCTGAACACTCACTGCTGCGTGGTCACTTATTCCTGGGAAAACATAGATACTAATGACAGGGTTCGGTGGCCTAACTAGAAAAACATCGAGGGTATTTTCTCATCTAGTGGGCTTATTTACTACCTGCGTAAACCCTTCTTCGTTAATGAGGCGATTTATTGAGTATATATACTTGAGTCTGCCCATTCCCTCCTGTGTTGCCCCCCACTCTATTTCTGGAAGGTTTAAGTCCCCGGCTATGATCTTGGGGGTTTTCACAGCAGTAGTCAGCAAGGATCTTCAACGAGTGTATACCTTCGCTTGGGCTTCTATAGAGAGCAATTATCTTTAACCATTTGCTACTTTCTGCTTCACGTATCCTTACACACATCATCTCACAATCACTTTGTTGCCAATCTAAAAAGCTTACTATGTTGCTACAAACACAAATGAATACTCCTCCGCCCCTCCCACCTCGATCCTTTCGATAGATATTGTAACTTGACGGAAAAATTTCGGCTGATGTAATAGAGGGGTAACAGAGGGGCATTTGGGAAGAAGGTTGGATGAAACGTGGTTTTTTAGGATGGGGCACAGGTCTTTGAGAATGAATTTGAGGGACTGGATGCCAGGGAAGTAGGTGGTGCATATTGAGAGAGGGTGGGAGTCTGTAGTTGAGGGAGGATTGGGGGTGTGGGAATGTTTTAGGATTTTTTTGTGAAGGAGAGAATCTAGGAAAAGTAAACCCACTAACAAAAAACAATACCTACATTTTAACATCTGCCACCCCTACCACACTAAACGCTCCCTCCCTTACTCCCTCTCTATCCGCGGGCACCGCATTTTCAACCATCCTGAATCCCTCAACAAACATCTCAACAACCTTCACCACTCCCTCCAGCAACGGGGATACCCAGATTCTCTCCTTCACAAAAAAATCCTAAAACATTCCTACACCCCCAATCCTCCCTCAACCACAGACTCCCACCCTCTCTCAATATGCACCACCTGGCATCCAGTCCCTCAAAAATTCATCCTCAAAGACCTGTACCATATCCTCAAAAATCACAACGTTTCGTCCAACCTTCTTCCTAAATGCCCTTCTCTTGCCTTCAAACGGCCCGCCAACCTATCAGATCTCCTTAAATCCACCAAGCCTCTTTCCAAATCCCCTCCCACCCCCACAATCACACCCACTCCGTGCTTGCGAGGAAGATGCAAAACTTGTCCTATTTTCACCACTCCACCCCTCTCCCTCCCAATTTTTAACTCGCTCCCGCCCTTCCTCCACTCCTCACGCATATCTCAGAATGTAATCTATCTTCTGATTTGCAAACTCTGCCTGGCATTTTATACAGGCCAGTGCTCTACACCCCTGAGCCTCAGGATAAACAATCATCGCGCATCATGTAATTCCTCTTCCCCGTCTGCGGGTCTTCCCATCCCAAAACATGCCTCCCACCACAACACCCACTTCAACCACTGTTACAATGTCCGTTCTAGCATCCCTTCCCCCATCCGATAACCCTATAAAATTAAAAACAATGGAAATGGCATTGAAATGGCTTTGTAAAGCCTATCAACATCCTGGTCTCAATTTTGTTCACTAATTGGGGGGGGCTGAAGTGGATAGGTGTGGATTTGTTTCATGTGAGGCACTGGGACAATTGATTCATCCGCATATATTTTGTCATCCTTGGCCTGGGTTTTGACTTGTCGAGCCCTAATGATGACTTTGTGAGTTGACACCTGGGTCGTCGGTATTATGGTATCTGTGGATGAATTATTAGTTTTCTGTATCGCTTGGAACTATTTTCACATCCTCCCGCTCATCCCTAGTCCATCTCCGCCCCCCTCTGGTTTCCCTTTCCCTCTCCACAACCCCTTCTTCCACCCCTCCCCCACCACCTGATCTCCCCTCCCACTTCACCCCCTCCACAACCCCCTCCTTCACCCCTCCCCCACCACCTGTTTTCCCCCTTCCTTGTCCACTTGTCTCTCTATCCCACGTACCCATATACCTCAGTCCTAACTAATCTTCCGAAGAAGACGGAGTTCGGGTCCGTCGAAATTATGAAGACTTTACGTGTGAGTGTTGTTTTTTATGCGTTCTCATGTTGTGTGTTACTGTCTAAGTTTTTTATTCAACATGATTTCTTCAAAGTAACACGGAAGTGTTGAATAAAAAACTTATAAATATATATTAAAAAAACCATAAACACAGTGATCAACCCGAAGGTCGGTTTAGTAGGTGATGGTAGAGCTCACCCATGTACCAAGCCAAGCGGCGTGTGAATATTCACACATCAGGGTAGGGGGGCCAGTTCCCTTCCCTGTGCCATTGATTGGAGATTGGAGGCTTTTGAAATGTGGGTGTGGAGAAGAATGGAGAAGGTGAAATGGACCGAAAGGAAAACAAATGAGGAAGTACTAGAAATGGTGGGGGAGGAGAGGGGTTTGTTGAGAGAAATCCTATGGAGGCAGGAAAAATGGATGAAAGGCGTATTGAGTGGTAGTGGAATGTTGAAGAGGGTAATAGAGGGGAGAATGTTGGGCAAACGAGGTAAGGGTAGGAAGAGGATAGGGATGTTGGACGGGATGAAGGGAGGAAAGAAGTACACCGAGATGAAGAGGGACCTAATATATATTAGTTTGCTAGGTGGGGAGGCACAAAATGTTTATTTGATAGTTGGGTCCATCCAAAAACCTTAACCGGTAGATTACCTAATAAAAATTAATATTATATATATATATATATATTATATACGTATATATATTTATATATATGTATTATATATATAACCATAAACACAGTAATCAACCCGAAGGTCGGTTTAGTACGTGATGGTGGAGCTCACCCGTGTACCAAGCCCGATGGTGTGTGAATATTCACACATCAGGGTAGGGGGGCCAGTTCCTTTACCTGTGCCGGTTATGGTTTCCCAGGAAGATCTGATACCCGAAAAATCAACTAGCTTGGGTGGAGCTGCAGGTGCCCAAAGTGCCTTGCCCGGGAATCGAACCCAGGACCCTCTGGTCAGCAGTCCAACGCTCTACCCGCTAGACCATATATATATATATATATATATATATATATATATATATATATATATATATATATATATATATATATATATATATCAAGAAGCTCACTGAATAGTCACAGCAAACACAGAAACCAAAACACACAAAAGAGAGACTCACTAGTTCTCGAATTTTCGGTGGTGCAACCACCTTTCTCAAGAGGAATTAGGAACAGAACTGTTCTAATTCCTCTTGAGAAAGGTGGTTGCACCACCGAAAATTCGAGAACTAGTGAGTCTCTCTTTTGTGTGTTTTGGTTTCTGTGTTTGCTGTGACTATTTAGTGAGCTTCATTGTGCACGTTCGTGGCTTTTCCGGGAAAGTGAATATATATATATATATAGTCACTTTTTTGGAAAACCCACGAACGTGTACAATAATGTAAATTCGAGAACCAGTGAGTCCCTCTTTTGTGTGTTTTGGTTTCTGTGTTTGTTATGACTATTAGTGAATTTACATTATATATATATATATATATATATATATATATATATATATATATATATATATATATATATATATATATATATACATCTCTGTAATTTAATGCATATTATGGGATGATTCTGTTAAAAGTCACTGCCGTGGCAACTTGAATTTGGGACTAAAATGACTTATTAGAGAGTTCATTTAAGATTTTTGAGAAGTATTGTTAAGACTTTAATCCTGAGGATGTGTGGAATCTCTTCCTAGAGATCACGCGCTCAGCAGCCAACAGGTCTTTCCAAGTAAATTAAGAAAAGATAACACAGAATACAGCATGAACATAAACAAGACGAAAACTAAAATGCTAGTATGTGGAAGAGAGAAGCGGAATACAGCAGTCACCCTGAAAGGACAAAAATTAGAGCAAGTGGATTCCTTTACCTCTCTCGGAAGTACCATCACATGGGACAGGAGAAGAACTAGAGACATCAAGCGAAGAATAGCTCAAGCAAAGAAAGCATTCACAATGAAAAGACAATTGCTGTGTTCAAAGAAGATCGTAGAACTGCAGACGAGGAAACAATGCGTGAAACATTCGTTTGGAGCGTGGCATTCTATAGATCAGAACCCATGGCCTAAGGCAGCAGTTTCACCATTAGGCACTGGTGGCGCAGACCGAGTGGGTCTGCGCCACCTGCGGCCACATCAGCTGCCACAGGTGCGGGCGAGAATGAAGCGCATCAACGGCCGCAGTACTGCGATGTGGAAGGCAACGGGAAACCAGCACTGTATTCTCCCTAGAATATGCAACCTTGAATTGTGAAAAGATGGCTTTCCTCCCGGTAAAATATTCCGGAGGTAAAATAGTCCCCCAATCGGATATCCGGGTGGGGACTACTGGGAGGGGAACATCATTCAAGGTGGGTAAATGCAGGATAGGGATATGGAACGTGAGATCATTGGGAGTGTGCGGGAAGTTGGAGAATGCATCTACATCTACATAATACCCCGCAAGCTGCCGCAAGGGCGTGTGGCGGTGAGTGTTCGGTCACCACCCAAAAAAGGAAAAAAGAAATACCGCATTCAAAACCAACACACACATGCAAACCCCAATCCACAGCAGTGCACACCTTCATCGTAACATCCCATCATTGGACGCGCATGCAACCATACATCTACCTCCCTTCACTCTACAAGCATGCAAGTACATACGCTTAACTACAACAAATAGTTTTACCCTAGGATGCAGCAAGAAATATATCACGAACGTGCAATCTAGTTTATAGCAAGTAGCCAGGCGAAACACCACCACCACAAGAACGTTCCACACAAAACTCTCTCCCACCCAAGGTGAGGAATCTGGCCCAACGCTGCAGATGGGAGGAGGGCACACCCACGGAGAGGGACAAGGATGGAAGGGGAAATGCCTAGATGAAGATGAAAATAATGCCTAGGGAAATAATGCCTAGATGGAGATGGACAGATTGAAAATTGACATCCTAGGAGTGAGCGAGATTAAGTGGGCCGGGACCAGCGACTTCTGGATTGAAGGATACAGGGCAATTGCGTATAAATAATTGTTACCTAGACGCCGAGGGTGGCAAGTGGCAGTTTTGTTATCTCCGAGTGTGACCCTACAGTTGTTATCCCGTATTGTCCGTGGGAAGAAGGAGTCCTTGAGTCTGCTAGTTCTGGCATCTATTTCCCGAGTTTTGTACACATGATCCAAGCCACCAATATACGTTGGAGCGCGAATAATTTTCGAGACCTCGGTGCTGAAACATGCGGATCAGAATTTATTTATCAAGTTAAACCTAGCATTGAGTCGCCTTTCTTCCAATGATTCCCATCCCAACTCCATAAGCATTTCAGTGACGCTTTTCGTTTTATCGTTACAGTTTTCCACGAAACGAGCTGCCCGGCGTTGGACCTTCTCAATTTCCCGAATGAGGCCTTTTTCACACGGATCCCATACGCTACATGCATATTCTAAATGGGGCCTTACAAGAACGTGATAACAACGTTCCTTGACCTTGGAGTCACTTCTGCCGACAATGCGTCTAATAAATCCTAATTTTTTATATGCTTGCCCGCAGACTTTACGTATATGGGTCCCCCAAGTTAAGTCTTTAGTGAATGTAACACCTAGGTATTTCACCGTATCAACTACTTCAAGGTCAACTCCAGCTAATTTGTAAACGAATCCCGTGGATATTTTAAAGAAATTTACCACCGAACATTTGTTAAGATTTAAAGGCAATCCCCATTTTGAACACCATTCATTAATGCTATCTAAATCACGTGCTAGAATTAAACGATCCTCATCCCCAGATATCTCCCGATAAATCACTGTGTAATCCGCGAACATCCTTATCTTACTTTTCACTTCGCGGTTCAAATCGTTAACAAAAATCAAGAACAGTAACGGTCCGATAACACTTCCCTGATGAACCCCCGAGGTGACTCGTACGCTGGTAGAACTAGCGCCGTGAAGGACTACCCTTTGTTCCCGCTCTGGATTCTGATGATAAGGTTAGAGGAAGAGCCTACAACAAAGTGATAGTGCAGGTGTTTCCGCCAACATCCAGCCATTCAGAAGAGGAAATAGAAGATTTATACGAACAACTGGAAGAGGTGATAGGAACAGTAAAAGGGAACGAAAACCTTATCATAATGGGAAATTGGAACGCTGTGGTCGGCGAGGGGCGAGAGGGAAGTAGCGTGGGATACTTCGGATTGGGAAAACGAAACGCCGCGGGAGAGAGAATGATAGAATTCAACAACGAGAAAAACATAAACACCATCTTCGATTAACATCCGAGAAGAAGATACATGTGGAAGATGCCTGGAGACAAAATGCGACATCAAATTGACTATATCCTTGTCAGGAAGAGATATAAGAACCAAGTTACTCCAAGAGGTGTAGGAGTTACCCCGGCGCAGATGTAAATAGCGAACACAACCTGGTGATGATGGACAGTAGACTGTGATACAAGAAGATGAAGAAAGAGACACAATAACCCAGATGGAATACAAAGATACTAGAAGAAAAGAGCACAAGATAAAAATTCACCGCAGCCATCGAAAGGGAAGTAGAAAGAAATAATGATTGGACCAGCTCTGACGGTCGATGGAAAGAAATGAAGAATATAATTACCAAAGTGGCAGCTGAGCTCCTTGTGAGTAAGACTGAAATATCTGAGAAGCCATGGATAACAGCTCAAATAAGAGGTCTCCTAGGCGAAAGGAGAAAATACAAGAATCCAAGAAATGAGAGTGAAGAAGGCCTCTATAAACAGTTGCGGAACCAGATCATAGGGGAGTGCAAGAATTTGATTAGAGACCTGCCTCGTGTCCCATCTCTCAACGAGGGAGTACCTCATGTCCGTAGGTCTGACGATTGGAGGGTTGTATCTCAGGGAAAGGGGAAGGTAACGCTGCGGCGGGGATTGGACTCTGCGGAGGCAGACACCATCCCCGTCTCCAACAGGTACCAGGTGCTGTCGGATGACAGCACCACCGTACCTGCAGATCCTACCCCTACTCCTAGGGCACTGCCTAGAGTAAGACATCAGCGCTCGGGAAGGGAGGGAACCGTTATATTAGGCAGTTCTAACATCCGGCGTATAATGCATCCGCTGCGCCGCTCGTATATCAGGCGGCGGGGTACCCCAGGCGACGCAGGCGGTGAAGGCGGCCGTCAGTAATACGGGTTGCTCAAAGCTACGCATTGTGGCTCATGTGGGAACGAACGACGCTTCAGAATGTGGATCCGAAGAGATCCTGCACTCCTTTAAGGAGATGCACTCGGAGGTGAAACGGGTTGAGGCAGAGTTGAAGGTCCCTCTTAAATTAAGTATTTGTAGTATTGTGCCACGTACTGACCGCGGAAGGCTCGTTTGGAGCCTTCAAAAACCAAGAGAAAAACAATCTAAATATAGTTGTATTAAATTGCAGAAGCCTCAAAAACAAAACAGCGGATCTCGAGCACATAATCCAATGTCATTCGGCTGATATAATATTAGGCACAGAGAGTTGGCTGTGTAATGACATCAATGACCAAGAAATTTTCCCAATAAACTTTACAGTTTACCTACATGATAGAGGTACAAGACCCGGAGGAGGAGTTTTCGTGGCTGTGAAAAGTAATCTTGAAAGTAGACAACTTGCATTTGAATATAATAACATAGAAAGTGTTTGGTGCACCATACTGCGATCCAATCAACCCAACATTTATTTATGCTCTTTCTATAGCCCTTCAGACTCAGATTTTCAAACACTCAATACCCTCAATGAACAAATAAATAAATTTATACGCAAAAATAATAAATGCATCAATATAATTGGTGGTCACTTTAACCTCCCTGGTTACTCCCTGGTCCCGACTGGGACAGCAATAGCGTTAAATCTCGGATCCGTGATCGCGAATCTTGCAATTTCTTACTAAAATTGGTTCAAAGAAACTCGCTCCATCAAGCAGTACGCACTCCCACCCGTAGACAGAACATATTGGACTTATTTCTTACGAACACACCGGAACGCATTAATAGTGTATCAACTGACGAGGGTATGAGTGACCATTAATCAGTTATTATCAACTTGAACGCAGAAATAAAAAAGAATTTTAAGCCAAAAAGAAAAAATTATAATTATCATAAAGCAGATTTTGAAACTTTTGCCAGCCATTTAAACTCTTGACTGCACGATTTCAAAATGCGCTTAAGTCTTGCCACCGTCGAAGAAACTTGGACACAGTTTGTCAAAATTATGCACAAAGGAATCACAGACTTCATTCCTGTAAAATACATTGAAGCAAATCGTGACCCCAGGTGGTACAACAAAGGCGTTAAAAAAGCCCTTCGAAAGCAGAGAATGTTACACTCTAGGGCAAGGAAAGCAGGTCTGGACTCATCACCCTTGGACAATAAACAGCTTTTGGACAAGTATAGATCCTCTAAAATTGAAACAAAAACACAGTTACGTAGCGCTTTACAAGGCTTTAAAAGTAAAGTACTCTGCGAGTATATGGAAACTGACTCCAAAGCTTTCTGGTCATATGTTAGGGAAGTCAATGGCGGTAAGCAAACCGTGGCTTGCTTGAGGGATTGTAACAATTTAATTCATACTGACAGTGAGGGTAAAGCCAACATTCTAAACGAATTCTTCCAAAGCGTTTTCAGGAACGATGTAGCCACCGTGTATCTCCAAGAAACAATGTATGCTGAACCCATGGCAAAAATAACAGCGGACGAGCAAGGAATTGTCAAAATGCTCAAAGACATTAAACCAAACAAATCCCCGGGTCCCGAAAACATACCAGCTAGGTTGATTAAATACTTGGCTCCTAACATCGCCCCGTACCTCGAATTTATATTTAACAAATCCCTCACTGAGTGCAAAGTCCCTAGGAATTGGAAAACCGCTGAAATAACGCCTATTTTTAAAAGTGGTGACAGGGAGGACCCCAGCAATATCAGACCCATTTCTCTCAGTTCTATATGTTGCAAAATTTTAGAGCACATAATTGTCAGTTCCATAATGAGACATCTTGATAACATTACCTTTTTAAATGACAATCAACACGGATTCAGAAAAACCCGCTCATGCGAGACCCAATTAGGATTGTTCACACATGACTTACTTTTATCGGGTGAAAGTGGCAGGCAAGTGGATGCGATCTTTTTAGATTTTCAAAGGCATTTGATTATGTTCCACATGGTAAACTCATCCATAAATTAAAGGGCGCAGGTATATACAAGGGGGCAATAAACTGGGTTGAAGACTTCCTTTCAGAGCGGGAACAGAGGGTAATCCTTCACGGCGCTAGTTCTACCAGCGTACGAGTCACCTCGGGGGTTCCTCAGGGAAGTGTTATCGGACCGTTACCACAGGGTTCGTCCGGAAAATAAGTGTACTGAGCTCAGGAAAAAAAAATATCACATTTTTACATATCTTAAGCTAATATTCCTCAAAATAGGATCCTTGTGAGTCGATACACTTGTTCCAGCGGCGTTCCCATTCCTGGAACGCTCCCGCGAAGGCATCTTCGGGAACCTCTCGAAGACATGTCGTAACGGTCTCTTTGACGGCGTCCAAAGTCCCGTATCGCGTTCCTTTCAAACTCCTCTTTATCTTCGGGAACAGAAAGAAGTCCGGTGGTGCCAAGTCCGGGCTGTAGGGCGGGTGCGGCAGCGTTGCCACGCTGTGCTTGGCCAAGAAGTCCGACACGACAAGCGCGGTGTGAGACGGCGCATTGTCGTGATGCAGCCGCCAGATGTTTTTGATCGCTGGCGACTCGTTTTCGAAGCCTGTCGAGCACTTGGACGTAAAATGCAGCATTTACAGTTTGTCGTTCAGGTACAAATTCGTAGTGGACGACTCCCCTTTTGTCAAAAAAGACTTATTTGTCAAGACACTTATTTTCCGGACGAACCCTGTAGGTGTTTTCTTAAATAGGGATCTTGGGTGGTGAGTCCAAGTAGATAATATGTCCTGGAAGGCATTTAAAGTACTTAATTGGGTAATGAGAAATTTAAAAGGAATTAACGTATCCACAAAAGCAAAAGCATACAAAGTACTGGTTAGCTTTATCCTAGAATACTCGTCCATAATATGGAATCCACATGAGGTGGGGCATATAAAAAAGATAGAAGGAGTTCAAAGAAAAGCAGCAAGAACTCGGAAGTTACAAAATAACAGATAGTATTACGGAAACAATAGATTCTAAAATTGAAAGTTTTGAAAAATAGAAGAAAAAGGAGTAGGTTAGGCGCGATGTATAGAATTTTTAAAAATGACGCAGCGTGGAAAGATTTATGAGATTTACAAAAACCAAACTTTAAGGAAAAAAAACGACCACAGTTTCAAAATAAAAATAAGAGCACAAAAATACGAAAAAATACTCTTTTCTAAATAGAACTAATGTTGAATGGAGCCAGCTGCCTGGAGGTTTGTTTGAGCCCTTTCCTTCCAATTTTAGGAGTTTACAGAATACTACCTTGATCAAAAAGTTCCCGGAATTTATTCAGAAACTTAAAAATACAAGTTTATTCATCTAAATCTATATTGTCCCCTTCAAAGTAATCCCCATCGACTGCAACACACTTATGCCAGCGCTTGATCCAATCCTCGAAACATTTTTTATATTCGGTTTTCGGTATGTCCATCAGTGCTTCCTACGATTTTTCCATTACTTCCTCTCGGCTGCTAAAACGCGTTCCCCGTAATGGTTTTTTAACTCGATTGAACAGAAAGAAGTCACAGGGAGCCAAATCAGGTGAATTCGGTGGCTGTTGGATGGTATTTGTTGCATTTTTCGTCAAAAAATTACGAATAATGATGGCACTGTGCGACGGTCTCGACGCACTGTGCGACGATTTCTGGTCTCTTTCGGCGAATTGCTTCACGCAAACTTCTCATAACGCCCAAATAATACTCTTTGTTTACTGTCTGGCCTTCTGGCAAAAATTCATGATGCACTACACCGTTGTAATCCATGAAAACCGTCAGCATTGCCTTCTTTTTTGACTGAAAACGACGTGGTTTTTTTGGTCTCGGCTCATTTGGTGAACGCCATTCACTTGCCTGATGTCTGGATTGCGTGTCGTACTCATAAACCCACGTCTCGTCTCCAGTAATGATCCTTTTGATGAATGTGGGATCGGATTCAGCCTCGCAAATCATGTCTTTTGCGACGTCAACACGGTCTCTTTTTTGCATGAAATTGAGGTCTTTTGGCACCAACTTTGCTGCTACACGACGGAAACCCAAATCATTAATCACAATGTCTTGGGCGGATCCATAGGCAATGTTCAAGTCCTCCGCTATTTCTCTGATGGTTAATTTGCGGTTATTTACCAACATTTCTTTTACTTTATCAATTTTTTCACCGACTTTCGATGTCGATGGTCTGCCACTGCGTTCATCATCTTCGATTGACTCACGACCACTTCTGAACCGCTCGTGCCACTGGTAAACGACCGTTTTTTTTAGAGAATCGTTGCCGAAACACTTTTCCAACATTTCCAACGTCCGTGCGCCACTAAATCCGTTTTTTACGCAAAATTTAATACAAGTTCGTTGTTGCAAATTTAAATCCATTTCTGCAATTGTAAAAAATCGCCAACACACACAGAGATGTACTCTTGGCTACGTAACTTTTGCAAATGTCAAGTTATGACACTAAGATTTAAAGGGAATATCAACAACAGATGTACCAATTTAACAAAAAAAAACAGAACTCAAATCGGAACGATGGGAGCGCCACACGGTGGTTATTCCGGGAACTTGTTGATCAAGGTAGTAAGTGTAAAGCAGTCACTGGATGATAAATTTTATTGGTCATAATTATTACACTATTGTTCAAATTAAAAATATGCTCTGTGCGTGATTTGGACGGCATGAGAAGTTGTTTTGAAAAAGTGAATGACCTGTTAACGGTGCGTGATTTTGAACGGTGTATGAAGTTAATGAGTGCGCGATTATGGACGGAGTGTGGCGATGGACGGTGTTTTATGTACGGTATGAACTAACCCATGGGTAATGGTAAAAGTGCGGTTGGTAATCTTTAAATGTCGTATATAAGAACATTTTGTCTCTTATCTATTTTTCTTGTGCATATGTGTATGTGTATTGTAAGAATGTAGGGTGACCGTTAACCAGACTTAACCGGTGCCAACAGAACAGTTGTCTAATTGCAACGAGATTTTTATAATATAATAATAATAAACGGCCGTAACTAAACAATCAAATGGTTAAAAGCGGTTATTCGGAAAGTTTCCGCTGACACAACGCCTCCAAGCGGATTAAAAAATAATCAGGTGCAAGTGCGGCATTAAATTACTTCGTAAATATTCTCGACGGAAAAAGTAGTAAATTTAAATGTCAGAAAACAACTGTATATTGAATTGCTTAGTGGAGTTACTTGATAGCGGTTAATTAAAGACGGAGGTATTTGTCTCTAAAGTGTTTGACCTATCTGGTACATTGATATAATTTCAAGAATCACAAATTTAACATTATAAATATATTATCACTGCAGGATGAATGTCAAAATAAAACTTTGTAAATCCACAAGACATAATATTACCTTAAATGCGACCCAGGTTTTATTGTGGTGCAGCATCATCAGGCCCGCAGTGAAACAGGAGTCGCATTTAAGTTTATATTTCATGTAGATTTACAAAGTTTATTTTTACATTATTCATCATGGAACAATTTCACAAAGTTACGCCTGAAATAATTAATTGTAGAAGAAAACACGGAGTGAACTTGAGATGTAAAAAATTGATGAGCTAAGAAATCAATCATGTCCAATGCTATAAAAACTTCGGGGTATTCCATTTCCTCCGTGAAATTGTTGCAGCTAATAGCAAAATGGTTGGCAGGAAATTGTTTCATTCTTTACACGTTAAATAAAATATTATGACTAGAATGAAATAAAATTGGTTCTTTCAATTCGAGTGCCCAGTGAAGCTGGTGAGCGAAATCCCTAAGTATCCCTAATATAATATGGAGTAAAAATAAACTAAATGCAAATCATATTAATGTCGAGCTGTAACTGTGTTCCAATTTTAATCTCTCTTTTGAAGATTTTCGTTTAATGTTTACTATCAAAATCGGCACTTTAATTTAAGTAATTTGAAGCAATCCTCTCGAAGCAATTTGGAGACAAATTTTAATATAACTAATTACTCAAAGGTACCTGCTGTTGAATTATCATCGTCATTATGTGTTCAATATACATAGTGTCAAATCAAATTTTTTTTAATTCAATTCAATTAAAACAACTTCAACAATTTTGCTATTTTTTTATTTGGTTGAAAAATATGCATATAAGAAAATAATTTTGCTGACATATCTCGTAGGGTTCATTTTCTTCTTTTACAGAGTTAAACTCCAAACGCATTGCTGAAGTTCATCAATGATGTAGATTTGAGTACTTCAGTGCAAGAAATCCGTTGGAATAGAAATAGACTGCTCAGTAATATAAAACAAGTTAAATATACGGCTTACGCCATAGGTTTCATCGATCGAAAGAAAACATACCAAAATTTCCTATGCCTGAATTAGAAGTCTATGGAAAGGAAAAACTCACTGGGTGGCTGGGTAAGAGCCTTAATTGTGGTGCATACGCATTATTAAGATTAAAAACAGTAGAAGAGAACAGGCTACTAAACCCCGCACAATACATAACAGTACTATGAAGTTGGCATGAAGTACACAGTTTGTAATGCGTTATTACCTTAACGTCATCACAACCTTAGATTACTCCGAGAAAACAAATGTTGTTTTAATCGCAAGGTTTCAGTATCACTTAAATACTTAAGCTGTCACTCCTAATCTCCATTGGCGTAATTTACCCAATGACATTTTTCGTTACATATTTTGACTAGATTGAGGCTGCTAACGATGCGGGAGATCTGAACGGATGGATAACTAAGCGAATGGGAGAAAAGTTTTTTTTCCTAGATTGTCCGAATTTTGGTAGAGTATTGAGAAAAGTTCAGTTTTGGATGGTTTCCAAAAACTACATAACTCTACTGTGAACATCTATGACTTGTATAAAGCATCAATATCGCTTCGCATTCGTTTGCATTGTCGGCCTGAGGAGAGAAAACTTAATCACCATCTATGCGTTGCTCTGATAGTCACGCCTACGATGTGGCAGGGCACGATTCTTCATGACATGTAAAGCCAGCAAAGTTGAAGTTTCTTTGTTGTGGATAGTGGAGAACTTTTATAATTTAACGGTGGAAATGTATTAAACAAAAATTTTACTTTAAATTTAGTATAAACTGTTACTACGCTACGCCTAAATTTCTAAGTATGGGAGAGCTGCCAGCCGAAGTTACACTACAATTAGTGTTGGCTACATAATCGACTACTTAGCATATAGTTTATTCGTGGGCTTAGCTGTAAGTAATTATTATGATTCCTTATCGTTTGGGAGAAAAATGACATTTTAATCCCGTCAGTTCTGCAGTTTATCTCTACAGCCTCATTTTCATTGAGTCTCCTAACGCAAGGCGAGGGTTATAATCCTTTTTTATATCGTTACAAAAAAGAGCTGCTTGGAAATTATTAAACCCCGTTAATAGGACAAATGTTTATTCCATTGCTTAAACTATCAAATAAACACAAATAGTGTATTAAAGTGTTCTGCGGAACCCCATTTATTTGGTTGTATGGCGAAACCTCTGAAGGTCGCTTCAATTTAAAGTTGATCCAAAAATATGGCCGTAAAAAACTTAATTCACAATTTTTCCTTCGTTCTGCGAGACCATGATAATCTCGGTGAGAATGAGTTTCTCTTCGATCGATTTCGGAATCGAATCATTTTGTCCAAGATGGCGGCCTCTGAACTCACCCGACCTCCTCCTTGGGCGTCGCTTCGGATGGCGGTTCCCTCTCCTCACAGGCGTCGAACGGCGTCAGGGCCTCGGTACCCTCCTCGTCCTTAGAGCAGGCCCTATCTGCCTCCTCCCCTCCCACCGTCATGTCAGGGGCGGCGCCTATGGGCCGACGTCCGTCGATACGTCCGTCCAGCCTCCGACCGCTGGGCGCCTCCTCCTCCTCTTGCATAATCCCACGTGCTGCTGCCGCTGCTGCGGCGGTCTCTGCGTGACGTCACCGGAACGACAACAACAACAACAACACATAATGGCCACCATCAATAATGTCCACATTCTTTTGTTTCCTGATTCGAGAAAAAATGAACTTTTGCGCCGAGGGCACAACGGACTCCCACACTACCGTGCCTCGCGGTTGGCTCTATTGGCAAAATCACTAGTTAATGCCCGTACTTTCTCTCGATAGCGAAAATCTTTTGTAAGCAACACCCAGCAAACGGTGGTGAGAACAATTGATCACGCTTGATATCCTTTTTGTAATCGTTTGCTTCGCGTCCCACACGAGAGAGAGCGAGAGCTCACTCGGCTGCTGACGGGTAGCCAATCACGGGCGCGCAGCTCTGTGGCACACACGCACACACACACACACACACACAAGACAACAACACAAGCAAGAGCGAGAGAGAATAAAAATAATGTGAATACACGCTCAAACAAGCACACAGTGGCACAGGAGGGTGGCTCCGAGACTTGCTTCCTTCCCGCGCTCGCGGGGCGGCGTCTTCCCTGACCCTGCACCCGCGCGACGCACACTCCGACGGCCAAGTCCCAATGGCAAGTATACAGTCGTTTTTACTGATTGTTATTGTCAATACCATCAGGGAAATAGCTCCATCGCACGGAAAAATTAGTTAGTTAGCGACAAATGCTTGGTGAACGTATGAATGGCATGTTTCAATCAGCAGTTATGGTTATTGTTTTATTTTCATCTTTCATTCCAAACGCCCTCTTCATGCATGCAACAATGCACAACAATCCCTTAAGTCTCACTTCCACGTTGGGCGAGGAATATGTATGGAATGAAGTGTATGACTGCAAAGATAATGAATCGTTTTAAAAGCGAGCAGTTGTCATCAGAATCACTCAAGTGTCGTGTGCATCTACCTTGTCTTTCGATCTTTTTCTCTCTGTGCGAGATCACCACCCGGTGCCCGCAGGTGCGATCGCAAAGTTCGCCGGGGTCGCTCTCCCCCTTCCACCGGGCGGCACCGCGGCCTCCGCCGGCTCCCTCCCTCCGGAGACTCTGCCCAAGACCTTCGGCCCGGAAACGAGGTGGTGGGCCCTACTGAACCCCGCCCCCTCGGCCTCCCTGGACGTGCCGCCACCGGGGATGTCCCAAGTGGAGGCAGCGATGGAGGAGAGCGCCGGGGAAGGGTCGAGTGGTGGGTGGTTGACCAGCGGGGGGAGCACGGGGGCGGGCCACCCTCGCGCCGCCTCCTCCGATACTGCTCACACTCGCGGCACTGGTGCTCGGGGGCGGTGGAGGGCAACCGGCAGCATCGCCGGGGGCCGGGGTTCACCACTGGGGGGTGGGCGGCGGGTTCCCGGGCGCTCGCTGAGCGGGGAGGCCCGCGGGGACCAGAGGAACGGACCGCCGGTGCGGCGATGGTGCCCGGGGCATTGGTCACCGCGCCCCATAAGACCTTCGCACTCCCGAGCCTCACACTGCGCCCCGGGAAGGAGGTGGACCAGAGGGGGGGGAGGTGGGAGAGGGTGGGGGAAGGGTCGAGATACGATATCCTCGCGCGGCGCAAAGCGACAGTATGGTCGAGGCGGCGGGATCCCAAATGCACATCCGCCTCCGAGCCCTCTCTTCTAAGCCCGCTTGCGGTCCATATACGGCACGGGGTCTATATTTAAAAGTCCCGAGGTCCAGCCCTCCCCTGCACCCTCTCTGCCTCCGCTCCGAACCCCTTCTTCTTCCCTCGCTTCCACCCCTTCACACCTCCCCTACCGGCCAGAAAAATCCCTTCTCCGCTGTGGTAACTAAAAACCGTGGATTCCCTTCCGCCTGTAAGGCCTTAGACGGGCGCAAAACACCCAAAAGGCAAACGGATCCGAGTTTCCCTCTTTAGCTACGCAGGAGACAACCACGTCCGTCCCTCCCACCCTCCTTATGTTTCCCCCCCCTTCTAATTTTGATCCGCAGGAGGCCGACACCCCTTCTTGTCCGTGAGAGACCCCCTATCTATCTGCCGACCCTGGCCAAAAAAACGCGCCCATATTTGGTGACGGAGGGGCAGCTTATATTCTTTTCTAAAATTACGCCTCCCACGATAGGAGAGTTCCCCCCTTTGGCCTCCCACCCTCCCTTCTGGTCCACCCCCGTCGCCGGCACCCAGCCGCCCTTCGGCGCCCGCCCCACGTGGAGGCGCCCCTCCCACCCCCTGGAAGGGGCGATTGGCGGCGGTCCCCGGTTGGGAAGGGCTTCCGCGGTCGACCCTAGTGTGTCGACCGGATCGCGGAACCCCGAGAGCGATTCCAAACGAGTGCGCTCCGGGAAGAGATTTGCGGTGCAGCGGCTGACTGCCTCGAGATGGGCCCTTCGAGAGGTCGTGAAAAAACCCTTATTTGGTTTATGATTTTGAAGGGGGATATCCCTGGAAGGTTTGGATTCGGATCGCACTCACGGGACTACCCTTCGCCCCCTCGTCCCTCGGGGTGAGCCTGCCTCCTCTGCCGCCGGTCCTATCTTCTCCTGGTCCAAGACGCCCCCGGAGGGCGCCTCGTCGATCCACTGTCCGTTCCCCGAACTCTGACGCGAGGTGTCGAAGCGACCAGGGTTTACTCCTCCCGTCGAGGTCCTGGCACCCTGGGGCCCCGAGCACTCATACGCGCCGGCCGCATGCAGGCAGGAATGGTGGGGGGAGGGGTTGGCAGTCTCCGTCGCGGGGTTCGCCAATGTGTGTGCACTCACCGCTCGTCTCTCTCTCTCCTTCCCGTCGGAATTCGCGGACTTTTCGATCGGCTCCGCTCTCCGAGGAATGTGGCCAGCCAGCGGGGCATTCACGGAGATTCTTTTCTATTTAAGTTTCTCTCTCGATTTAGAAAAGCCCCCGTCTCTCGACCTCGCCCGCAATCCCACGCTTTTTCGACGAGTCGCGGACCCATCGCCGCGCTCGACGCGGACAGAGGCACGGCGCACACTCGCCTCAATTGTTCTCGTCGATCAAGATGAATATTTCCAGTGGATCGAAACGTCCTTGGATCGGACTCTTAAACAATTTCCGACGCTACTGGATGCCGTTTTGAAGGGTTCACCTCGAACCTTCGAAATGTTGTGTACGGACGGTTGTTGGTTGGTGAAGGTCCGTTCCATGCGGATGGAACTCCACTTGTTGTTGGCTGTAAACGAACCCGTGTTGTCAATGCATATGAGATTCTTTGAGTACTCTCTCTCGTCCCTGCCTTCCTTTCAGACTCGCGGCAAAAGTGTGTGGGGGAGCCGGCAGAAGGAAAAGGGTGGAGTCAGACACGTGAGGTAGGCATATAGTGTGTAGGCGACGACCCTGGTCGTTTTGTTCCAAAAAGGGGAGCGCAGAAAAACCCACTTTGGATGGAGTAACCTTTCGCAGACCTGCCTTCCTATGTAATTCTATCATAGAGCCATTAAGAAATCTTTCTGGGCAGATTTTTCTACCCCGACACTTCATTTTTTTACTCATTATTTAATGTGTCCCTCGGAATATGCGCCAAATTTTCTTTGATTTTATGGAAACTCTTACCATAAGACACTATTATATCACTCTTATGATAATTAACATCCTAAAAATAAATTTAAAATCAGCATTTCAATTAAAAAGAAGCCGGCAAGAGATGCGAGTGATTTCCTGGTTTTCATCAATGGAATGCGTCCCGATAGTGGCCGTGTTCAATGAGTTTGGATTCCGAGGCAGAGGTCATTGGCCATCCATATGCGTCTCAAAATAGGTAAGGACCCCGCAAGGCCTGATCGTCCAACTTCGACGCTCCCGAGTGAGTTGACATTCACGAACCTGGCTGCAGGGCATGATCGTAGTCAATTGTCAAGATTTCCTTCGCTACTCTCGGAATCGCTTAAATATTCTACGTATATGGAGTCAGAAGGTAGGAATGGGAAAGATGGGTGCGTGTGTGTGGTGTTTCTCGGCGTGTGTGAGGGCGTAACCGGTGTGTGAAGAAGGAGGTGGGAGTGAGAGGAGCACTAAAGCAGCCGAGTGGGACGGAGAAGGGAATGGGGGAAGGCAAGTCGTCCAACTGGTGCGAAGGAAAAAAAGAAAAGGACGTTTCCAAGGTTGAACCGGATCCAACGGGCCATCTGCCACGAAGCAATAATTCCATTCCTTAAACCCCTCCTTCGCCCCTCTTTCTTTCATTCTTATGCTTCACCCCATTCCTATCCTTTCGATTGTTGCGAGCGAATCGATTTAAATCGTATCGTTATGTCGACTATAGCAATGCGCCAATCACATGATGTCATGAGATATTGTTAGGTATTCGGTGGGTTCGGAAGGTAGTGGTGCGTAAGGGTGTGAAAGTTATTGCTTTAAGTTGTGCGGTTTGTGCATAAACATTATTCAATGCAGCTGGAAACAGCTTTAAGAATATTCTAATTAGTAAGTCAGATAGAAAGTTGAAGACATTTTTCGAAGAGCAGGGAAGTAGTGGGGGCAACGGGTGTATCTTTATTTCTTGGAAGAATGGCCGTGAATGTGTCCATCGCAAATATATTTGAATCAATGGAGTATGGTCCGGTTCTAGAATCATCCGCTCTGGCCGAGGTATATTCACTAACCTAAACTTATGATGCCAAGTTTTGTAACTCAGTTTTGACGTAATTTCATGTTGAACGCATGCTCAATTGATGACCATTTGCAGTATTTTTTCATTTATTTTTATCCATGGAATGTGCAGTCTAACTATTTTAGGTTTATTTTAGTAAGTAATTATAAAATTTAATACCATTTCAAAAGCTTCGGTGTTATGGATGAAATAAGTTGAGCACGTGGCCGTGTGTTTGCAACCTTGTGAATTGTTTTGAATTCTTGTAGGCATGGTTGGATAGTAAATCGAGGAAACTTTACTCAGTAATTGATGGCGAGAGCAGAGTCAGTGAAACGCTATCCGAGAATTATGAAGTGAATGATTTCCACTCATCACATCAGCTTGCAGTAGTGGCCGAGGCCAACCCAGTTGAAGTTGAACTTGCCATCAAGTCTTCCCGTACTGCGTTTGAGCTTTGGAACGGATCATCTCCTTACGTGAGAGCTAGACATCTTTACAAGTGATTTTCAGTTTTGTGATTTCTATCATCTTAATTTAATGAATGATATAAAATATTTTCTGTAAAGTGCAATTGTAAAGCCACGCACAATGGTTAGACTGATAACAATTTCTGAACTCCCGGCTGTAAGTAATAAGTGTCCACGAGAAAGCTTAACGTATTTAGGATGCGTTGTGGGGGGTGAACAATGTGGAAAGGACATCAATCAACCAACTGACCAAGCTAAAGACGGTTATAAAAAGATAAGTTTTTGATATGAACGTGTAGTAAAATAGAATGAAATGATCAGTTTAAACTAAAGCATCAATCAAAGTTTCATATGGCTGATAAACTTAAGGTAAGATGATGAGTGTAACTCTGAGGCTTATCTAGATTAAGTTGGGAGAAGACTGAAAAAATATAAATGACAGAAAGGAAATAAGTAGTAGGCATGATATGGAAGGGAAAATATTTGTTGGTGGAAGTTCAGAAAAGACGGGGAAAGTATTGAGAGACAATTGGGTAACGAGAAATTATTACAGGGGCGGGGTAGAATATGTATATGTAGCGTATGGGATCCGTGTGAAAAAGGCCTCATTCGGGAAATTGAGAAGGTCCAACGCCGGGTAGCTCGTTTCATGGAAAACTGTTACGATAAAACGAAAAGCGTCACTGAAATGCTTATGGAGTTGGGATGGGAATCATTGGAAGAAAGATGACTCAATGCTAGGTTAAACTTGCTAAATAAATTCAGATCCGCATGTTTCAGCACCGAGGTCTCGAAAATTATTCGCACTACAACATACATTGGTCGCTTGGATCATGTGTACAAAATTCGGGAAATAGATGCCAGAACTAGCAGACTCAAGGACTCCTTCTTCCCACGGACAATACGGGATAACAACTGTAGGGTCACACTCGAAGATAACAAAAATGCCACTTGCCTCCCTCGGCGTCTAGGTAACAATTAGTTAAACTCAATTGCATGCACTTTCACTAACCTCCTGTGTGTTGTGTCAAAGCCCTTCCCGCATGCCCGCATTGGAATGCTCTTAAGTAATGTATTGCTGTTTACAGTATTGTTTGCTCTGCTTCTGGTACCCTAAATTTCCCCTTCCATCCCTTGATCCTCTCCGTGGGTGAGCCCTCCTCCTACCTGCAGCGTTGGGCCAGATTCCTCACCTTGGGTAGGAGAGAGTTTTATGTAGCACGTTCTTGTGGTGGTGGTATTTTGCCTAGCTACACACTTAAAATCTAGCTTGCACGTTCCTGATAAATTTCTTGCTGCATCCTGGGGTACAATTATTTGTTGTAGTTAAGCGTATTGTACTTGCATGTTTGCGAAGTGAAGGGAGGTAGATGTGCGTTTGCATGCACGTGGAATGATGGGATGTGGATTGGGGTTTGCATGTGTGTGTTGGTTTTAAAAGCGGTATTTTATTTATTCCTTTTGGGTGGTGACTTAACACCCCCCACCACACGCCCTTGCGGCGGCTTGCGGGGTATTTTGTAGATGTAGTGGGGCATAGGGCGGAGAAAATTAGGCATGCCAAATGGAATGAAGTGATTTGTTTTGTTGTCGGATATTAAGGGTTAGGTAAAGGTAATAGTCCAGGGCGTAGAGCGGTCGACTGACTAGAAGGCCTGTATTCGATTCCCAGGTATGACTCTGGGCATCTTTAGCTTTACCCAAATGTAATTTTTTTGGGTATCTGGCCGGCAAAGGGAAAGAAATTCACATTCCATCAGACCTTGTTATGGCTGAACTTCACCGACACATAAGAAACTGACTTTCAAGTTAATTACTTTATTTATTTAGCCTTAGTCCGGAAACAGCACATTTTGGCCTTTACATGGGACAATTAACGGTGATTACAATGGAGACGATTACCAACACCAAAGCCTTAGGTGGAAGGAACTCCACCCTGATGGGAATCGAATCCGTGACCTTTGGTTTGGCAGACGAGGTTACGAGGCGATGTTACCTCGCCGCCACCGAGGTCGGTAACTTTGGTTTTGAATTGGTGATTAGTCGAAAAGTTAAAACCAACTGCTTGTTTACTTGGAGGATACGTGAAGGCTTTGGCCAAGCATATAAAAAATTGGGACTTATTAGACACATTGTCGGCAGAAGTGATTCCATGGTTAAGGAGTGTTGTTACCATGCTCTTGTAAGGGTGAATTCACTCATTTGGAATATGCATGTAGCAAATGGGATCTGGGTGGAAAAGACCTGAGAAGGTTCAATGCCACGCAACCTGGTTTGTTAAAAATTGTTACAATAAAAAGCATCACTGAAATGCTTATGGAGTTGGGGTGGGAATCATTAGGACAAAGACGATTCAATGCAAAGTTGAACTTACTAAATAAATTCAGATCAGCATGTTTTAGCACAGAGGTCTCATAAATTATTTGTGCTCCAACATATAGGTCCTAGTTCGCTTGGTTTATGTATATAAAATTTGGAAAATAGATGCCAGAACTAGCAGACTCAAGGACTCCTCCTTCCCAAGGACAATACGGGATAACAACTATAGGGTCACACTCGGAGATAGCAAAAATGCCACTTGCCACCCTTGGCATCTAGAGAATAATTGGTTCTACTCAACTAACCTTGTTTGTTTTGTTGTCAAAACCTTGCCTGCATTATCTCATCAGAATGCCATTAAATAATTAAGTGCTCTTTACAGTATTACTTGCTCTGCTTTCTGTTTTTGAGTTTCTCCTTCAATCCCTCGTCTCTTTCTGTGGGGGGACACCCTCCCACTACTTGCAACGTTATGTCACATTTCCAACCTGTGTCCTTGGGGAGAAGACTGTTGTATGTTGCATGTCCATGTGGTGATGGAGTTTTGCCTTCTTACTTTTCAAATTCTAGCCGTCACGTTATTGGATAACTTTTTTAATGAATCCTAAAGTGCAATTGCTTAAATGTATAAGGAACTTAGCTATGGTCGTGAATCAATATAAACAAAAAAAATTTGATTCTTTGATTACGTGCAATTGTTTTTTAGATCATAGGATATGTATTTGCATGCGTGTGAAATGATAGGATTTTTGCAAGAATGAATATGTCATTGTGGGTATAGGTTTGCATGGATGTGTTAATTTTGCATGTGATTTTATTCTTTTATACAGGTATTGACCTAAAAGCCTCCTTGCGGCGGCTTGCAGGGTATTATGTAGACGAACCAATTGTCTCATGTGAAATTGCACGATTCACAATGGTAGACCCTGAAATGATAAGATGCATGCTTGAACTATCCATTAAATGTATATTTGGTTGCATACTGTATATTGCTTGTTTGCAAGATGACTTTGATAATTGATATTTTCCATCAACATACAAATGTGCTTGCTTGTGTCTTAATAGATTTTGATGTGGAATGTTTCAATCAAAATTGGCCTTTGGACTTAATGCATACAAGCGTAAGTGAAATGTAACTGCAGATTGGGAAACATGTAATATAGAACAAAATGAAATAAGGTAATAATTGGTATCATGAATATACTACCTTGATCAAAAAGTTCCCGGAATAACCACCGTGTGGCGCTCCCATCGTTCCGATTTGAGTTCTGTTTTTTTTGTTAAATTGGTACATCTGTTGTTGATATTCCCTTTAAATCTTAGTGTCATAACTTGACATTTGCAAAAGTTACGTAGCCAAGAGTACATCTACCTCTGTGTGTGTTGGCGATTTTTTACAATTGCAGAAATGGATTTAAATTTGCAACAACGAACTTGTATTAAATTTTGCGTAAAAAACGGATTTAGTGGCGCACGGACGTTGGAAATGTTGGAAAAGTGTTTCGGCAACGATTCTCTAAAAAAAACGGTCGTTTACCAGTGGCACAAGCGGTTCAGAAGTGGTCGTGAGTCAATCGAAGATGATGAACGCAGTGGCAGACCATCGACATCGAAAGTCGGTGAAAAAATTGATAAAGTAAAAGAAATGTTGGTCAATAACAGCAAATTAACCATCAGAGAAATAGCGGAGGACTTGAACATTGCCTATGGATCCACCCAAGACATTGTGGTTAATGATTTGGGTTTCCGTCGTGTAGCAGCAAAGTTGGTGCCAAAAGACCTCAATTTCATGCAAAAAAGAGACCGTGTTGACGTCGCAAAAGACATGATTTGCGAGGCTGAATCCGATCCCACATTCATCAAAAGGATCATAACTGGAGACGAGACGTGGGTTTATGAGTACAACACGCAATCCAGACATCAGGCAAGTGAATGGCGTTCACCAAATGAGCCGAGACCAAAAAAACCACGTCGTTTTCAGTCAAAAAAGAAGGCAATGCTGACGGTTTTCATGGATTACAACGGTGTAGTGCATCATGAATTTTTGCCAGAAGGCCAGACAGTAAACAAAGAGTATTATTTGGACGTTATGAGACGTTTGCGTAAAGCAATTCGCCGAAAGAGACCAGAAATCGTCGCACAGTGCGTCGAGACCGTCGCACAGTGCTATCATTATTCGTAATTTTTTGACGAAAAATGCAACAAATACCATCCAACAGCCACCGAATTCACCTGATTTGGCTCCCTGTGACTTCTTTCTGTTCAATCGAGTTAAAAAAACCATTACGGGGAACGCGTTTTAGCAGCCGAGAGGAAGTAATGGAAAAATTGCAGGAAGCACTGATGGACATACCGAAAACCGAATATAAAAAATGTTTCGAGGATTGGATCAAGCGCTGGCATAAGTGTGTTGCAGTCGATGGGGATTACTTTGAAGGGGAAAATATAGATTTAGATGAATAAACTTGTATTTTTAAGTTTCTGAATAAATTCCGGGAACTTTTTGATCAAGGTAGTATGTTGACGTTTCAGCTTCAACATTATTTCTGCCTAGAGTAATCTTCGGCAGTTAATATCAGGGATTTAAAATTCTTTGGCTCTGATGAAATGATTTATTCCCTGCTTCGGTATTGCAAATATCTTTGTTCATTTGCATTCATGTCCAGGAGGAATGGTACAGTTCTCTCATAACTAGTAGTCATCGATGAACATCAGGCCTGTTCTCATTGCTCATTTTTTTCCGTACCCCATTAATTAACCCAATAATGAATCAAGGAAGATGAAAAGAATACACAGGATCTATGTGGCCTGCAAAATTTATAGATTGGAAAAAGTTGCAAATAAGGCCAGTTTAAACATCCATGTCTAAATGTAGACTGCTATCTTCATCAACATACTCTTTCTGTATGGGTAGAGTAATGTCTCAGAAGGGAGAGTTTTTATTTGAGAACTATAGATTTTAGAGGCAATATAGAGGTTTGATTTCACATGCAGCTAAGGTAGTACTATTTGGGATAATATGTTATGCCAGCCCCGGTGGCGGCAGGGTAACGTCCTCCTCTGCCAACTCAGAGATTGCGGGTTCGATTCCCACCTAGGTGGTTTTTCCTCCACGTAGGGCTTGGGTATATGTAATTGTAAAATTGTTATGTAAATGACCAAAGTCCAATGTAAAGGACAAAGTGCTGTTTTTGGACTAATGTAAAATAAATAAAGGGTAGAGAGGAAGGCATATATGGATCTAGCTCATGATCTGTTTCGGTTCAGCAAGGGGGTGGCACCAGTGATGGCGTAGTGGTAATGAATTCATGGATGGATGTACATAGAGACCAACCATAGTGTGTGTTTCAGTTTGATGGTTTTTAAGTGATTTTTTTTTCGAGGAAATTGGATTATTGAATGTATTACGGAAGAAAGGAGTCTGTTGGAGGGATAGGCTAGTTATCAACAAAGAGGAAATCGTTTCAGGCTTTCTTATATAAAGTAATCCGTAATAGAGGAAAAAACATTCGGCATAGTAGTTTTTGTTGACACAATCTAGATTTCATCATTTAATATTATCTGCATATCAGGATGACATTATTGTGAGTGTCATATATTTTATTTCCATCTTGAATTATCTGCAGCATCGTCAATTCTCAAACAGCTTAGATGGCTGTGGATGGAGAGTTGAGATGGTCAATGTAAAGAAGAGAGCTAAGACAGGGGTGTCCATTATCTTCCGTTATTTTCAACGTAAATGAGGAGGAACTGGTAAAAGAGGGAAGGATTAAAGTAGGAATAAGAGTTAATTAGGAATTCATAAAGTCTGTTAGATTTATTTTCCAGTCTCAATTTTTTGTCTCCTATGTGTCAAGAGAGCTGCATTTGCGCCCTTGTCTTGTTTTCATATTATTATAGCAACAAGCATTTATCTGTCTATTTAATGGCAGGACTTAGAAATTTGAATGGATAAACATTTCTTATTAAGGCTTTTACTTGTGCAGAGAACTATAGGAATCCAAAGTTGGAAGGATGGTACAATGTGGAGATAAATTGTGTTGATAGTCATTTTGGTATGTTAGAAAAGTTATTGATAGTTCAGACATGCCAACTTTCAAAAATGAAAAATCGGGAGGACATGCCAACTTTCAAAAATGAAAAATCGGGAGATTTTTAGAAGTGTATCACGAAGTAATCACTTTTAATTACCACAATATTTGCATGGCACCTTAATCCCTTTATGACACTTTGCCAATTTTTAATGAATGTCGCACTTTATTAACATGTTAAGCTAAGTACACAATTTGAACAGTTCATCAAGAACGTAAGAAGGAAAAATCGGGAGTCTCCTGCTTAAATCGGGAGAGTTGGCATGTCTGATAGTTTGAGCAATTCCTGCTAGTGTTAGAGTTAAATTTTCATGACACTTAATGTGTGCATGAGTGAAATGTAATTAACAAATTCCTTTTGTGTTTGTTTCATGCATCAGCATTGCACGTCGTATCCAGCAACATGCATCACTGTTGGCACAGATGGAATCACTGGTGCGTGGTGTCCAGGCACGTGACCCACGTGATTGTGATGTTCCCAATTTGATCAGGACCTTTTACCACCACGCTGGATGGACACAGCTGGTTGCATTGGAATTTGAGGCCTGGCAGGCAAGAGGTTAGAGAACCCTTTTGAAGAGAGGTCTCCTTTTCAGATGTGGAAAGCATAATGTGGAAACCCCATTGTTGATCGTGGCAGAACACCAATCTATTTTTGTTCCATTCAATGTTTTGTGTTTTGCAAATCAGTTTCATAAAAATATTTGGTCATCGATTCTAGTTCCATTCAGTCTCATTGTGGTTGGGGAACTTCATCTATCAAAAAAATAACCAATTTCTTTTTAATGAAGCCTCAAATTATTACTCTTCAGCATTGGATTTATGTAAACTGTGTCATCTTCGGTATAGTATGCATTTCATTATATATTCTCTACACTGCTGTGTACTTGTGCAAATATCATTTCAACAACTTGAATGAAAACTACAAAATTGTTTGAATGTTATACATAAAGAAAATATTACCTTTATCAATTTTTCTTCTCAAAATCATTTGTTTTATTTTGGCAAATTTCTGTTATATTTTATTGCCAGTAGCAGCAATAATAGTAGATTTAAGGGAGGAGACCGACAGCTAAGGTCCTTTGCGCCATTAGGGATGGATGAGGAAGGGTGGAGGGAAACCCGGCATTGGCATTAGCCTATTCTGATTGACAGATGCCAAGGGGTCTGCAGATAGACTTCCCATCTAATGAATGGTGTACTGACTCAAAGAGCTCTCCATAAATCACCTTACAGTAGGAATCGGAGGAACCCTGAAAAATATCAGCTACCTCTGGGATTTGAACCCGAGCCCTCTGGGTGAAAGCCTGCATGTAAGTCACCACACCATCCAGATCCCATTTTATCTCCACTCCAAATGTGGGTGGCAGCCGGATAGGATTACTGTGTTGCTTCTCCCGGAAGTTACTATGGAGTAGTGTTATCAAATCATTGCCAACTTGGGGAATGAATAAGAGATTTGGTTTGTAGGTGGTATTTTTTTAGAATGGGCAGTATATTATAATTATTGCCCTTGGAGACGTTAGTACCCCTGTCACACACCTTTTTTGGTGGCTCGCAGTGTATTTCTGTCGATGAAGTAAGATTGCTTCACGTTAGCCTTGTACCTGTGAATTACATTTATCTGGTAGAGGCTAAGTTAAACTGCATGGTTCAAATTATTGTAGGTGATGGTAATTCATTCTTCATTGACAATTAAACAAAATGTTTGTTTTTTAAAACTTTTGTTACTGCAACAATATTTGTGATACATAAAATAAAGATTCAATTTTCACCTTCTTGAAAGTTTTTCAGTAATTGAATCAAGAGGTAAGAATGATATGGATTAGCATTAGTGCCACATGAAAGAAGCTTGAAATATAGTTTTTCCAAATTAATAGCATGGTTTTTAAAGAACTACATGGTATAACAATGATAATGATGCTTAATGGTTTCTAAAAGACATGAGTGAGACAGGTATGGAACACATCACATTGCTTGCAAATATGCCAGACAGACACAAGTACAAATGCAATTGAAGTTTGAATGCAAATGATGCTCAAAAATAAAAAAGAAAACAGTAAACTGGAGCAGTAACAGCATACATAAGAATAAAATCATTTATATGCAGAGAGAGACATGAATTCATCCTAAGTATAGATTTAATGTTCGCGCAGTAACTGATAAAGACAAAACTTAAATGACAACACATTTTCCATTTTCCTTAGTTTTCTAGGTAATGCTTTCAGCAATTTGACACCGGCCTAACAAGGTTTCTTAGCAAGCATAGCAGAGTTGTGAGTGGTTATCATCTAGTCACTGTTGTTGTGTCTTCTGTGCCTATGCACAGCAGCATTGCTTATCAAATTGAACATGGCTTTGTTTTGCTGTACAATAATAATAGCATGGATACATGGCATCTAAATTCAGTTTAAAATTTTTAATTATTTTAAGCAAGGTCCACTACTAAATGTCCTTGGAACGTTACCTATGATTCTTCCTGTCCATTTTTGCAGCCTAAAGATGTGCATGGAATGAATGATATGAGCACCCCCAAACGGCAGCAAATCAGTATTTCAGTCGACTACGAATGAATGCATAATAGACTGGGGGAGCCTTACCATCCTCAACCAAAGTCACAATTTTTCTTGGGAGGTAACAACCTGTAGCATCTTTAGAGCTTATTCTATTAACATGTTAATTTTATGTTGGGGATTAAATGGGATAAATGTAGTTTTCTCATTGTTTATGAGTACCAATTGATCTTCACGCTGTTTACTCATACATTCAGTGTTACTCTGGAACCAATGGCTGTTAAAATGGACATAGGTCTGTAATTATTCATGTTTTGTGGGTCACCTCCTTTGAACACTGGATTATTTGAGCTACCTGTGATCTATTAGAGAAGTTGTCTGAAGATAATGATTCATTGACTAACTGCATAATAACATGGGTCATTGAGGAATTATCAATGCCTTTTAGTGGAGAAAACTTGGTATATCTTCATATTCATCTGAGTGTTTCTTTTAACTTTTTAAACATCTGCCAATTTCTCTTTCAACTGCAGGACAAACAAAGATTGCTTCAGTATTGAGAGGCATACCCTGCAATAGTTTAAGTTTTATGTTTCATGAAAGAAGAGTTTTAGCTCTAAAATAATGAAAAGTCTGAAGAAAAATGTTGCTTACATTTTAAAAATTTGAAATAAAGCCTTGAACTTGGAGAAGAACTTCTTCATCGATTACCTAAATACCTATGCTTCTTTGTTTTTTTTCCATTTTATTCTTCCAATTATTTCCACAACCACATCAAAAGCCACCAATTTATGCGTATGATATTGCTTCTATGAGAACATTTTTTAATCCTACAAACTCGGCAGTATGCTCCATATCAAAGTAGTCTCATCTTTACATCCTCACATGTCCTGTCATCCTCTCCCACCTTTTGTGTTGCATAATGCACTTTTTCTCTTTGCATCCTTATGGCTGTGTGACACACCTCCTGAGTAGTTGAAGTTTTAGTACCTACTTTTGGTTTATGATCCAACTTTAATGTAATGAAAGGTTGCAATCCTTGAGTTCTTATTTCTTGAGAATCTAATTTTTGTTGCTTTTTATTAGTAATTCTCATTCTGTATCGATTACACTGGCCTTCCATTGATCTTCTTATTGATTGCAATGTTGCCTTATTGATAATAATATCTCAGTTGACCTGCTTTATGAAAATTCTGTGCGGGTAAAAGTTTCACAAAAATCTCAATGTGGCACTTGTTTTTGCTGACCCCCACAAAGCGAGTTATATTCGTTTATCTTCATTAGTGTCTCATATTTTGTGCATGTTGGTGCATTATTGATTGGTATTGTTTGTTTTTGGACCAGGGGTGGTGCTTGGGATAACATCTCTTCTGACACCCCTGCAAGCCCTTGGGTGGCTGGTGGCACCTGCTCTAGCCTCTGGGTGTACCGTGGTGCTGAAGCCATCGAGGCAAGCTGCTCCGGTGGCACTCCTCCTTGCAGAGATATGTCTGGATGCAGGGTGAGTTTTTTTGGTTGTTGCTGATACAAAATTGAAATGTTAAATTGGCATTTGACACCAAATAACTGCAGGTGTAGTGCTTATGATCCATAATTTTCACATAAGAGGAATGACCATAATGACAGAGAAACGTGGCCTCCATTAAATCTACCATCAATAATGAGAAACGGCTGCATTCCATGTACACTGTCCAAATTCTTAATAAACCCAAAAGTTGGAAAACAATGGAAAATTCTTATTTGGCATATCACCACATGCTATATATATCCCTTTGAAGTATTATCCAGGGTGATTGTGGGGGCTATTTTGTGAAGCGATTTGCCAGTTGAGATTACTCAAAAGAAAATAAAATATGGCGATGCCATTCACACTAGTACTTCATTGATGTAATCAAAAAAGTTGCGAGATGATCGTTGTTTCAGCACTTGAGCACATGGATCTGTTCAAGGATTCAAATGTGGGATAACAGTAATAACACCAAGTACCATGAAGAATATTGCTAATCACACAAATTTAGAAATCAAAGGATTGACCCCTTCCAGTTCAATTTATTTTCTGAATATCGTGCTCCACGACTTATTTTTTTTCTGTGGTTCTTTTTAAATGGAATGGTAGGAATTAAAATGATATTTTAGGAATTAAAATGATATTTTGTTGTTTGTAATCAATGTAGACCAGTGCAATAAAAAGTGATTATTATTTCATATTGTAAAGTGTCTAGTGTAGTACTTTATTTTTTACACATGTTTGGTGTTCTTTTATCCTTTTTTTAAATTTTCATTCTGTTTGCCCAATATACTTATTGTTACATTCTGAGCACTTAACCCCTTCCACCTCAATTTAGTTTCTGAATGTCGTGCTCCTATCCTCTATTTAATTTTTCTGTGGTTCTTTTTAAATGGAATGGTAGGTAATGAAATGGCAGACCTCTCTTTCAAAGCCTTGGCATCTTAACAGTCCCTAGTGTTTTTATTTATAATACGGCAATTTTTCTAAAAAAGAGCATGGGTCTATTCCCATCTAATAATGGTACTCACACCTATGAGACAAGGACTAGAAATCATCTGTGTGTAGTGTCTGCTAACATGACAATGATGACCAAGGGACCTCATTCTCTTTGCATCAAAATATTCAACAGGCTTCCCATTAGTTAAAAAAATGTGAAATCACTCTTTTTTTAAAAATAAATTATTTATGCACTTACATGAAAAATGTTTTTACAGTGTAAATGACTACTTAAATTCTGGGTAATTCTGAATTGTATATTGTGTAAATTCTTAATTATGTTTGTGTAATTTTATTTTTTTCCTGGCTAGTAATCCAGTTACTGTACTTCTTGACATACCCTGTACAATTACATAATTGATGATATTTTGTACCATACTATGTATTTATTAATTGGAAAATAAATTATTATTATTATTATTAATTATTAAGAAAAAAGAAAATTACAAAAATGTCATTGAAAAATCTATACATAAAGTTAAAAATTGGGAAATATCCATTGTCAAAGTGGGACAACATTATTATAGAATAGATTGGAATACATAATTGTATTTCAGAAACCATGTTATTTTTCCAAGGCAATTTTATTGTAACACTTGGGACTTGTGTGCCACCTGACATTTATCTATTTGCACATGTACATTTTAATAATAATAATATCATAAACATGCATATTATTAAAAATCAGAGAAAGTATCATACTTCTCAAAACACTCTGGCAAATGTAAGGGTACCTGGCAGAGTTTACACTGCCAGGTTGTGTCACTTCTGACATTATTCTTGGAGCATACATGATCTCCTTTAATTGGATGTTGTTTCTTTGCTATTGATGGGATATGTTTAGGAAACTGAGCCCAATATTTAGCTTGCAGTCGGACAGGTGTGTCACCATTTGAAGGTTGTCCACGCACATTGTAATTTGGCAGATTGACCTTTGCCAATAATGCCTCTGCAACATCCAAACGAAAACTAGTTATACTTTTCTTCTTTTTTTTTTACTTTCGAGTGTGTTTGAATTGAACAGTGCAATATCATATATATAAAAGAACATTTTTTTATATCCTTTCATGAACTTTCTCATCAATGGGAAGCATGCCAGCTGCTAGTCTTGTTTGTCCACACCTCCCATTCCTCGATTCATGTGCATTCATCTGGACCCATGTCTTTCTCACTTCTGTCATGATGATACACAATGCGCAAAAGGCTTTCATTTCATCGGGATTCAAGTCAAACCATATTTTATCTATCTCCTTTCATTATACTGTTCACTCTCCATCACTTGCTTTGCATACCTGTTCATTTCCTATGACAACTTTTCCCAAAAGTCAGCACTCGGCACCCCTTCAAAAATATGTAAGGGTTCTGGATTTTTGCTTACTTGATGCAGAAATGACGCACTTACTCCGGAAATTTCAGTGAAATGTTTTACACCTGGATCATTATCTTTTTCATCCCATACCCATTCTTCCTTGGATGCACTGGCACTAGTCGATGCTTCATCTCCACTGCTTGATACACGCAAGGTGTGTTTTCGAACTTTTAGCACGACTTTGCTATCATCACTCTCTGTTTCACTGCAGGTTTCATTCTCCGCTTCAGTTGGTTTGTCGTCATCTAATTCTTTATCGTCCGATCGTCCATTGTCATTCAGTTCATTACTCTTATTGTCACTTTTACGTACACAGTTTATAATTCTTGTATACATTGTTTTCACCACGGTATACGTGGGCAGTCCGATAAGTACTTAGCCTACAAAAGAAAAAATGAAAATTTTGGAAAAGTGGCGATTTATTTCTCAACATAGTCTCCTTTTAGCTCGATACACTTGACCCAGCGATGCTCCAACTTCTTTAACCCATCTGAAAAATATGTTTTCTGGAGGTCAGCAAAATAGGCCTCCGTGGTGGTGATAACCTCCTCATTTGACTCAAATATCTGCCCAGCGAGTGCCTTTTTCAAGTTTGGAAACAAAAAGAAGTCGCATGGGGCTAAATCTGGAGAATACAGTGCGTGTGGTAGCAATTCGTAGCCCAATTCGACCAATTTGGCCGTGGCGACGGTGGAGGTGTGAGCTGGTGCGTTGTCATGGTGCAAGAGCACTTTTTTCTTCGCCAAATGGGGCCATTTTTTCTGCAATTCGGCGTCGAATCGGCCCAATAATGCGGCATAGTAGAGCCCTGTGATCGTTTTGCCCTTCTCCAGGTAGTCGATGAAGATCACACCTTGCGAATCCCAGAAAACGGTGCCCATCACCTTTCCGGCCGATAGGACAGTCTTCGCCTTCTTCGGAGCACGTTCGCCGGGTGAAGTCCACTGTTTAGACTGTTCCTTGGTCTCTGGTGTGTACCAGTGGATCCATGTTTCGTCGACGGTCACGAAACTACGCAGAAACTCCTTTGGATTGCGCTTAAACAGCGTCAAACACTGCTTTGAAGTGATCTTACGGTTGCGCTTGTTGTCCGGGGTGAGCAAACGCGGCACCCATCGCGCCGACAGCTTTCTCATGCCCAAAATTTCATGCAGGATATGACCCACACAGTCTTTTGAGATGCCTACTGTCTCAGCCATCTCGCGCACCTTCAATCGGCGGTCTGCCAAAAGAGATCGTGGACTTTGTTCACGTTATCCTCCGTGGTAGCCATTTTCGGGGCACCTGGCCGTGGCTCATCAAAAACCGACGTGCGACCACGTTCAAACTCATTAAACCAATTTTTGACAGTCGCCATCGAAGGAGAAGAGTCACTGTACACAGCATCCAAGCGCTCTTTGATTTCGCTGCGCGATTTCCCTTCCAAAAACAAGAATCGAATTACCGACCGACATTGCTCTTTTTCCATTTTCCTAGAATCCGCGGACACACCTGCTTCCACACGTGGTCAAAACAAAAGTACAAGTCCGATTCGGCTGAAATTTCAACAATAGCCGTCTATAACAATGTCCTACACGATAGTAAATTGTTCTTGCGACAGTGGCGCCATCGGGCTGTGAGGCTAAGTACTTATCGGACTGCCCACGTATATATAACTTACGTGGAAAACAACAAAAAAAACACCTGTGACACACACAGTCTAATCACATGAATGATCGCATTCCAACTAAGCTTATCATGAAGGAACTGCATAGCCATCACGAGAAAAGCTGAGATGACTCATAGTGTAATAGGAACACCCTTCTTGAGAAGGCAAAGTCAGCATGCTCTCATAGACATAAAAGAGAGTGGGTAGGAAACTTGATACTTTTAGGTGGACACCCAATACGAAAATGAAAGAAATTAATATTACAGAAGGATGGTTAAACGAACAGTTTGTCAAAGATTCCAAAGTGTAACAGTGTTTCATAAATAATGTTACCAATAATATGCTGACGAAAAATTATTTTTAAATGTTTTGTGTTAAAATAACATATAGTCTTCGTATTTGTAATATGTATGGAAAAGAACTCAATTTATTTCATGGCGATCGGGGATATAGTTCCTGAGCAAGTGTGATTTCAAATGTACTGCCCAAAGTAGGATTTTGAAAAGTTGATGAACGAACCCTCTTCCCGTAAGAACATCGAGAACACAGCTGTCGCTACTCGTATAATATCATCTTATTACTTCCAATGCATCATATTTCATGAAATATGAGTTCTTAATGTATGGATATAATATTATGGATGCTTTAACATTGTTAAACTTTCAAAATATTTATATTGTTCCCCTTTCAAAATATTTATATTTTTCCCCTAAATAGTGCTAAGATTATGAAAATCTGATGACGAGCTACACTTGTCATTGTGTGATTTAGCATCGGAAGTTCATGACGAGCTATACTCGTCATTTCAGTGCAAGGGGTTAAATTCATACATTCCACTCCTCTCGTTTTTGGGAACTTTGTCTGTAGTCTGAGAGATCAGATTCTTAAGGCATGAACCACTTTAGAAAGCACATTTAATTTTGTCTTTAGATAAAACTTCGATTGCTTTTTGAGAAATAATCCCTAGATAGAGTCAACTGTCTTTAGTTTGATTTTTATCTTTTATGATGGTGATTTTTTCACTTATTTTTTTGCTCTTTTCAAATGAATTTTCTCGGCATTGTTGCCAGTAATTCTACTTTGAGTGAAACAAATATTAAATTAATAAACATGTAAACATCAAAATTGCATGGAAGTGCAAGGCATTCTGAGAGAAAGAATGTTGGGAAGTATAAATTTTGGAATCAACAGAAATTTTCATTATTTCACTGTCACGAGAGCAAAGTAGTGATAGTAACTGGCCACAAACATCTAATAATAACTTTTGGTATCCTGTAAATTTAATGTGCACGTGCAAAAATGAAAATTTTTCAAATGTTCTCTCTAAACACAAAAATCTGCACTACAAATGGGTATATGCGCTGGAGCAAGGGCTAAGTGCATCCCAATAGTTTCTTCTATATACTTCCCCCCACCTTCCCTCACCTAACTCCCAACCCCCTCAACCCTTACCCTTCCCTCATGGTGCTACACCCCCTGCCACACACCTTTTTGGTGGCTCGCAGGGTACTTATGTAGATGTAGATGAATAGGCAAGGAACCCTACGATATCCATTGCAACAATTTTTGGTATTTTACCATTTAAGGCAAGTTTTGGATGGATATCGCCTATACATGTACAGGGATACCTTCCTCTTTTAACCAAATGCAACGTGACATCTGACATTTCGTTACGCAATTATTCTAATATAATTCTGTATACTTCATTCCTCCTGTCCAACATCCCTATCCTATTCCTGCCCCTTCCTTGTTTGCCGAACATTCTCTCCTCAATCACAGTCTCACCGCCACATTGCCAATGAAAATTTTCTGTATTAGTATTTCCTGTCTCCTAATGATTTCTCCAAACAATCCCATCTCCTCTACCATACGTATCACCTCCTCATTTGTTTTCCTTTCGGTCCACTTCACCTTCTCCGTACTTCTTTCCTCACCCAAATTTCTTAAACTTCCTTTCTATCCCTAGTTCCATCGTGCTTTAATGGCAGTTTCCATGCTGTACAAAACCCTGCTCCATAATAAGTTCACGCTAAATTTTCTTAACATCTTCTTTCAATGCCCATGTGTTCAATTTCTTCCTTCTTGTGAAAGCTTCTTTGTCTAATGTAATTCCTCTTTTTATGTCCTTCCTACTTTATTTGTGTCACCTCAGAGAAAGGTGAACTTTCTCACACTCGTAGTTAATGAACTATTTAAATATATATCTTAGTTTTATTCTTCTTGAAAACCATAAAACCTCTTTTTGTTTACATTGATCTCATACCAATAGCACTGACTTGCCATTTTGCTCAGCAATTCTTATAACCCCTTGGCTCACTGACAAACCAAAGCTTGAACATCTGCGAACCTGGTTTCATCAACTCCCCACAGATTCATTTCTGTCTCCAGTACCCATGGAAGCTCTTTCTCCTACTAAATTTTTAACCCTTAATTACCTCCATCGGACTGTTATCTACCCCATGGTCTTGTTTAATTTCTCTTTCATTAAAGCCGTATCTTTCACATTATCAAGTGTGCCTGCACATAAGCTATTCTGTGCATTCTATCTTTCTTGAATATTTTCTAGTTTAATTAATAATTTTCGTGACTTATCTTTGATTGTTATCTCAGATTTTTCCTTTATACTACTTGAGAATTTCTAACTTCCTCTATTGCGCGTGAATTTTTCCCTTCTTTTCCATGCTTTCCGTATCTCCATATTGCATCTCCCTCCACACTTCATTCACTCTATTAGATTCCTGCCCCTGTTCATTATCAACTCTCTCTACTTCCTTCTAATTTAATCCATTTGTATTTTTTCTCTGGCCTGTTTTACCATTTTCCCTGTCCTTTTCATATTCACTGTTCATGTAGTGTTGTCTGCAGCTTTGTATAACTTGTTTTTGACCTTTTTCATTTTTTCCTATCATACCTGTCTCCCTGTCCCCGTTGATAATTTTCTTACCACCAACTGGTACTCCTTTCTTTTTTGACCCAATTCATGCTTTTATATTCCATTCTTTTAACATTGTTCCCTGTTTTATGCTCTAAAACCAAAGAATTTCACTTCATTAGTACTGAATTTTGATCTGAATGCACATTGGCTCCTAGGATACCATGTTAATTAATTGCCCTGCTCACAAATCTCTGCCTGACTGTAATATAGGTTGAGATCTTTTCGAATCCCTGTGACTATTCAATGAGTACCTATACCATATTGCACTGTTTCCATAGTATATGTTATGACCAAGACCTGATTGACTAGACCCCAGTCTTGTTTTTCGCTTAACTATTTAGCAGTGATTCAATTCTCTCCAGAAAAAGAGAATGACAGGGAATTTACAGGGATGGACAGGGAATTTACAGGGATGGACAGGGATTTAATGCTCTTTCGTGATGAACGCAGTTGAAGGCGACTGTTAGTGCTCCCAAGTCTCCGTTAAGATTCACCCTTTCTGGTTGGTATGCCTGTGGGTCCATTGGCCTTATTGCTAAAATAGGGTAATCCCAAAAGGAAAGCCTCCTAATTTTTTACAGACAAAGAATCATTTATTTTCAGTAATTCATGCATCATTAAAAAACTTGGCCAATCATGTATTTTTATGGATAATTACCATTTAGATCAAAGGATTTTTGTTGGCGCTGGGGTAGTTTTTGAATGCCCATGCCATACTGGCTCACCATTATCCTGTAGAGGGAGTTTTCATCTCATATGTCGCCTTGTCATCATCACTGAAGTGACTACAGACTAAATGTCTTTGCAACTTAAGAAGCAGTAATTGGGTGTCAAGGTCAGACTAGAGTGGGTGGGTGACATCCCATCCTACATTGCCGGAGAGTGATGGGTGCTGCAGGGGTGAGGATTGCTGTGAGGAGGCTTCTTAAGCCCTGGCTCAGCATTCATCTTTCACTGTTCGGAATAGCCTGTATTGAGTTGTTAGGATGTCTCGCAATGCCCATCGACAATTTTTATGGACCCAAGAGACCGTAAGTCAACCAACAATACCCTAAAACACATTTGCCATGATTTTGCCTGAAGGCTGGTTTAATTGAATATTTGAGGTTTGGGAAAAGGAATGCAGGCTGTTTGATCTCTGGAGTGAAGTGAAACACAACCAGGTTTCCTCAGCTGCAACAAGAGATGATCGAGAAGGAAAAGAAGAGGTCCAGCGCTTTGTCAGCGATATGGAGGCATAGGAGAAAAATTATATCTTTGCTTTCTACAGAATAGACTTTATTCATCGACTAGTTTCGTTTACACTGTAACATCATCAGGACTGTACTCATCTGTAACATCATCAGTCCTGATGATGTTACAGTGTAAACGAAACTAGTCGACGAATAAAGTCTATTCTGTAGAAAGCAAAGATATAATTTTTCTCCTAAGTTAATAATGGAATTCTACAAAGTTAAGGCCTCAACCATTCAGGATATGGAGGCAAGTGAGAATGATGTGGTCCTACGGAAATTGAACTTTAGAATGGCCTCATTATGAATGGCTTTCCCCCTTCTACCCTTCTTCAATGTGTTCCCTTGTTTTGCACATCTTTACCATCCACCTCCAGCACCATTCTCTAAGACTTCTTTCTTCTTCAGCCAGCCTCCTCATCCTGTGGTCCCAGTCTTGGTCCATCGACTTTCTTACTGGGCAATAATGTTGTCATGTGCCTTTTGGTGTTGTATCTTCTTTGATCATTATTTCAGTTCTTCAATATTATAATAGTTGTATTATACTATTGTTTCACTATCTGTTCACTACAAGTAGAAACCTGGTGTCACGAGGTCGGGGTCCCATAAAATCATTGCTGAAGTGTGTTAAATCAGAGTAAATCTGTTCTTGATCCTGCTGCATGAAACATGGAGGTGAAAACTTGGCCTTTAAAGATTGGTCAAAACTTCATGATAACCTTTTGGTTGTTATGAAACCATAATTGGAAAACACAAGTTTTATTTTAATCATGACTAACTTGTGACTTTTTGGGCAAAAGATTGCCACGTTGCGTTCTCTGCAGGCCTGCTCCCCTCACCTGGCACTAGCACACCTGTGACTTTTCCCCAAACTGGAATATGCTTTGAAAGTTAGACATTTTCAGATGACAGAAGCCATTTAGGGCCAGTCGAACAAACTCGAAGAGGCCTGGAGGCCTGTCTCCAGAGGTGGCAGTGGTGCACCAATTCAGGAGGGAATAAATTGATAGAGCTTAGGATCACCAGGTTGCAACTATGCCAAAAAAGGTTATAAAAAGTTCTGGAAATTGTTAAATGGACTTAATACGATGTCATTCATGTTAGTGTCTGCAAAGGGTGACAAAGGGTGCCACTGGGGTTCCTGCCATCTTCTTATTCTAACCCTTCCTGATTTGCATTGTCATTGAAATGCATTGATGAGAGGTAGTTGGGATTTGGATTGAGTTCTGTGGGTGGCTTCTTTGGGGAAGGGGGCGCAGTTTTCTACATTCATTTTAAAACTTTGGTACCGCAGAAAGACAAATTTGCCAATTGTTCACAATTACTTTCTTATGGAATCGGTATGTACGCAAAATTAAAGTTTCCAAGGTGGCAGCCCTCTTGTTTCCGTTTTATTCTGGATCCCTTAGTGGCTGACCAATGCAAAGAGGAAACTCCTTTTCTGTGATTGGTGCTTAAAAAGAGAGACAGCCGTTTGATTGTCTGTTTTGTCTTGTAGCCTGCCCCCTGGAGTGCTGAATGTTGTCATGGGTGGCCCTAAGATTGCCCAGTCATTGGTGACTCTCCCACTGGTGGACAAGGTGATGTTCCTTGGGACCACGGCCATCGGGAGATGTGTGAGACAGGAGACCGCTGGGACAGGCAAGAGTCTTACTCTAGGTAATGGGAGTGTACCAGATCAATATTTAGTCCATTATTGTTTGGTCAATGTGTAGTTGACTTGAAGTTTGAACAGGAAAAACTCTTATTTATGTATTTTTGTGTAAATTTTTAATGTCTTTTGCAAAAGAAACAAGTTGTCGTAGGCAGTTGAATAAAATATTCTTGAAGTATACCATCAAATACTATAATATGCATTCAAAAATATATTTGTATGTGCCCTCCTATGGGCTACAAACTTGACGTGGTGGAGGGGCTTGTGCATTCCAATGACCCCTATGAGCTGTGCTGGCGGGAGTAATAATAATTGCTCCTGGTAGGGTCACCGATGCCAGATTTGGCGAAGGTTAAGAGCCAGAGTAAAGGCGTTCACACAGCATCTGTTCCTCAGTGAGGCGGCTGCAAAGGCATCTGACTCCAGTGGGGTGGCCATTGTGTGTTGGTGTCATGTAAATAATGCTATTGAGGGAGGCAATGGGAACCAGCTCAATGGTGATTCCAAAAAATAAAACGACAAAAACACTATGGAGAATATGAGTCCTGGCAATTATGGGACTCAGCCCAATCAGCTGTGTGCCCGGCAGCAGGAGAGGTAAGGCTTATGCTGTTGTCATCTCATAACACCCTTGCAAAGGAAAATTGACAGCAACAGGACAAAAGACACAAGAAGAGAGACTGCACTTCTTAAGAAGAAGACTGCATTAAAAAAAGAGAGACGTTTCAGGCGTGATATGGTGGAATACCATGATTAATTAAAATTGGCAATTTTCCTCAAATAAATTTTATTAATACGACCGGTTTTGATGTAACTACATCATCTTCTGGTAACAGTCATTTCTCATTTTCTACTATATATGCTGGAAAGCAAGTGAGGAGAGGATGGTGGAAAATGGGGGAAAGAAGGAGGGGAGAAGGAACGTGGGCAACGTGGGTGACAATGAGAGGGGAGAAAAGGTATGGGTGAGGAGAAAGGGGCGGAGGAAAAAATTAACACGGTCCAGAAAAACCTTGTAGCTGGCTGGAAGGGTTGTCTCGTTGAGGGTGGACTCTCTGTGCGGCACCAAGCTACTAGGGCTGTGGAGAAAGGGGATGAGACCGGGGCTTTTTCCCTCATTGACCGCGTGCAAATATCCATTCACAAAGAAGTGTATGAAAGCGAGTAAAGATTGGGATCACTGTCTGTATGATTCCATGGGGGAGTGGGCGGGGGGGAAAGGAAAGCACTAGTGAGGGATTAAGAGGGGTGGAGTCGGGATTTCACTTGGAAATGACGGTGAGAGAGTGGGGGGGTTGGGGTGGGAGGAAGGAAGGAGGAAGAAATGGGGAGGGGACACAGCTTCCCGCCTTCTTCGGGATAACATGGTCAGAGAGTGCACAGGGAGATGGGGGGGAAATTCCAAGAGTTAAGGACAGGGGATCACTGGTCACACGTGCGTCGAGGGAAGGTGATGGAGAGGAGGGGGGAGGGTGAAGATGAAAAGTGGACTTTGTTGATGAGGTCCAAGTCCTTCCGATGTAAGATTTCCAGCTGTTCCATGGTGTCTAATTTGTTTCCTTTGGTCAGGTTGTGAAGCACTATAAAATTGAAATTACAAAAATGGTTGAAATCAAGATGTTTGGCAAAAATAGAATGGGTAAGACCTGTGATGAAACCTTTCATATGTTCACTGATGCGAGTCAAAAAACTCCTGCCTGTCTGGCCAATGTACGTAGCTCCACACTCACACTGAATTTCGTATACACCACTTTGGTTATTGCAATGTATGGGGTCTTTATTTGAGCATAGGGCTTTGAACAGATTATTGGGGGTATAAAATGAAATGCAGAAATGATCTTTGGGAAACCTGTTGGCGATTTTGAATGACACGGAGTTATGGAATGGGAGTTTGCACCACTTGCGCTCTGAAGCAGTGGTGACTACGAGGGAAACGTTTAACTTCAGGGCCTGTTTCTTGAGTTTTTTCTTTAATAAATTATCTATTAAGTTGACCTGGTAACCGTTTTTAAAAGCAATGTGTTTTATAGTTTTGACCTCTCGTTTGAAGTTGGATTTGGTCAAGGGGATACTGATTAGTCTGTGGATCATGGAATTGAAGCTGGCTAGTTTGTGGGTGATGGGGTGGCAGGAGTCTGATGGTATCACTTGATCGGTGTACGTGGGTTTTCTAAATATTGAGAAAGTATGTGTGTTTTCTATAATTTCGATAGTTAGATCCAGGAAATTGATTTTATTGCCTACTCCCGATTCCATGGTGAAAATTATGGATGGATGAAAGGAGTAGATGAATTTTAAGAAAATGTCTGGCTGTCTCTCACTGCCTGTCCAACAGCATAAGATGTCATCCACATATCTATACCAATATAATAAAATATTGTTGTTGAATTTGTTTTCACTTAGGATCTTGTCCTCCAAATTGTCCATGAAAATTTCAGCGAGGAGTGGGGAAAGAGGTGACCCCATCGCCAGACCGTCCTTTTGTCTATAGTAGTTGCCGCAGAATAAAAGTGATCCCAATCTTTACTCCTTTTCATACACTTCTTTGTGAATGGATATTTGCGTGCGATCAATGAGGGAAAAAACCCCGGTCTCATCCCCTTTTCCCCTTTCTCCACGGCCCTAGGAGCTTGGCGCCGCACAGAGAGTCCACCCTCATTGAGACAACCCTTCCAGCCAGCTACGAGGTTTTTCTGGACCGTGTTAATTTTTTCCTCCACCCCTTTCTCCTCACCCATACCTTTTCTCCCCTCTCATTGTTCCCACGTTGCCCACGTTCCTTCTCCCCTCCTTCTTTCCCCCATTTTCCACTACCCTCCCCTCACTTGCTTTTCAGCATATATAGTAGAAAATGAGAAATGACTGTTACCAGAAGATGGTGTAGTTCCATTGAAACCTGTCATATTAATAAAATTTATTTTTGTGGAAAATTGACTAATGGATAGAATATTAGAGATAGGAGCAGAACCGATGAAATCTGTCATTCAGGTATGCATAACACCTAGCAATCAGAAGGAAGAAGCAGTCAATAGGATATGCGATCAGTTAGAAGATATGTGTGTTCCTGCAGGGAAATATTTGATAGTGATGGGGGGATTGGACTGCGATAGTAGGTGAAGGAAGAGATGGTGATGAGGTGGGAGACTACGGTTTAGACACCAGGAATGACTATGGGGAGGAAGAAGTAAAGTTCAACAGGAGATGGGGTTAATCATCAAAAAATACAAATACATGTATTTTGGTTTAGACACCAGAAAATTCATAGGTATACATGAAAGTGCCCAGGGACTCACGAAGATTTCAGGTAGACTATGTTATGGTTAGCAATTGATTTAGTAACAGCGTGACTATTTTTTCAGGAAGGGATGTTGACTTGGATCACAACTTAGTAATAATGAAAGTGCGAGCTAAAATAAATATTTAACCATTATTTCTCTCTGTTAACTCACAATATTGATGTTTCCAAAATAAAGATGTTTCATCTTTATTCATTAAATGGCATTAAAAATTGGGTTCTTTTATTGTATTTATTATCTAACGTTGTTTGCAGTTTCAGTTGAATGTGTCAACAAAAAAATGTTTATTGAGTCTGGCACATTTGTGAAATGCAGTGTGTCAAAAAAAATGAATTAGCTTTTTTGTATTAAACTTGTACATGTTTAACATGCTTTTATCATGATCAATGAATTATTGATGGATAAATATGTAATACTAAACTGGTAGTTGCATAAAGAAGACAAATAATAGAGGACGTAATTGAGAGACATGTGAGGCACAGATGGGGAGAAACTGTAAAGTTTTTAAGGCAAAAGGAATATGCAGTGTTAATGCGCTGGTTTTTCTTCTCCGTCAGTACTAAGGAGTCCAAGGGATTTTGGGAATTAGAGTGGATTTAGAATGTGACCGGAGCATGTTGAGTATATTTGAAAGACTCGTGGCATGTTTAAGTTTTACAAGGAGAATTTGTGCCGAAGGATGGTGATGATTTTGATGCTAGAAAGGATTGAGGAAAACCCCAAGGATAAACGTTAGGGGTTGCCTGCCAGGGAAGTACTGTGCAATCTGCCTTACGAGTACCTTGTATGGCGAGTAATTATCATATTGAGCAAAATTTTCGATCCCAAAAATGCCTCACAGAATGAGTGAATTTTGGCATACCGAGTGACAAGGGGAGGGGAATTCCCAGATTCATTGTGCGCCTGCTACTTCAGTTTGTGTGGTAATCATCCTGCTAACATTTTAGTGTCACTGGTTATCACACATTATTCTATACATGGGTTCAGACACATTATTTGTGATTTTTTGTGCAAAGTGTAATAATATTTTGAGCAAAGTTTTAAAAATGTCCCCTATGAAAAATCCACGAGAAGACAGCTGTAAGGGAATAAAAATAACCATAGAAATGAAAAGCAAAATCATTGAAATTTGGGAACTAGGTGTGATCATGGCTGATCCAGCATGCATATCAACAATTGGTTGGCATTGCTGATTTGTATTTTCTTCAAGAAAAAGGACAAAATGAAGGTTATAGGTGCTTCAAAGAGAGTGACAAGAATATCTATGTAATGGGCATGCATATTCAACGATGCTGATACGTTGCTTCTCACATGGATAAATGAAAATGAACCAACAAAGCTCGTGAATCAAAGGCCACAGAGAACTTCATCAGTGATTTGAAGAAACTCGTAGATTCTGAAAGTAACTTGCCCGAGTTGCCAAGGTTTTCAATTGTGATGAGATGGATCTCTCTTAGGGGAATATCCCAATGCAAACCTATATTTGTGCCTACATTTGTACGCCTACATTTGAGGGCATTTTAGTAACCACATCTAATTAGAGAGGCGTTAAGTCTCAAAAGGAATTTGTTTAGGGAATCATGGTTATTGCAGATCTAGTGGCGTTAAATGGAAAGAGAATGCAGGATTGATTGCTTGGTAGACAAGGACAACTGTAGAAGTTGAGAAATGTTTGTGGTTTAAATATTGATGGAGTTGTGGAATTTGGCTGAGGAGTGATATTTCAAGTTTCACAAAATTTTGGACTTAATTTTGTGCCCTTTCAGTAGTTACTATTTTAGCTGAAGTGAACGTGGTAGTTTTATTAATGATAAAAAAACTGAGACAGTATAATAAGAGACATGTTCTGTTATTCCTCCATGAGGTACTCATCCCTACTTCCCTTTTGCTCCATGGTTAAACATGTATTGGCAATATTTCAGAATTGTTTGTTGCTGTCACCCTTCGGGTGTTGTGCTATGAGGGCAATCCCAAAAGTAAGGTCTCCAATTTTTTAGGAAAAGAAAAAAATCATTTATTTTCTATGACACATATACATCATATTTTCCAGAAAGAAAAAGGCTAAGCCAAATATTAAAATAGGCAGGGAAAAAATAGAGCAGGTAGAAGAGTTTATATATCTCGGAAGTGTTTGGGATCAATACGGTCAAAGTGGTCTAGATATTAGAAGAAGAATTGCGCTAGGCAAGGAGGCTTTCTCAAGGAGGAGGGAGTTGATGATGGGGACGTTGAGTAGGGATGTTAAGACAAGACTCGTAAAAACTCTGATATGGAGCATAGCTATGTACGGCGCGGAAACGTGGTCACTGAAGCAGGAGGATAGACGTAGATTGGAGACTTTTAAAATGTGGTTGTGGAGAAGAATGGAGAAGTTGAAATGAACCGAAAGGAAAACAAATGAGGAAGTAATGGAGATGGTGGGTGAGGACAGGGGTTTGTTGAGAGAAATCCTATGGAGGCAGGAAAAATGGATGAAAGGCGTATTGAGCGGTAGTGGAATGTTGAAGACTGTGATGGAGGGGAGAATGTAAGGCAAACAAGGAAAGGGCAGGAATAGGATAGGGATGTTGGATGGGATGTACCATTGTACAATTGTTAGTGCAGTGTTCATCAAAAACCTACCTTAACCGGTTGAATACCTATAATAATAACACTGCTATAAATTCATTGTAAACAATCACTACTTATAGAGACGACAAAGACAATTAAATTTAGGGCATTGAAAAAAGAATGTTCAAGTATTTTTAGAGTATAATAATGAAATTTGAAAATCAACCTATGGAGAGAAAGTGAAAACAATAATAACATAATAGAAGGGTTGGAAAAAAAATTGCATTCCATAAAAATGACTTGTCTTAGCATAGTTTTACAAGGTGTGACCAAAACAAGACTGGACTCAAGAGATGTGTTTGTTTACGTTAATTCGTTATGCAGCAGCAGTGGTACGTATCTTAACCTGTTTGTCACCCCATGCAATGGCAACAATGAAGGAGCTAGAGGGGCAGTGCGTGTGCGTGAAATTTTGTTTCCAACTTGTCAAAAGTGCTATGAAGACATTTGGAATGATTCAGCAAGCCTTCATTAATGAAGCTATGCGTCAAGCCAGTGTTTTTAATGGTACAGTTGTTTTAAATTGTGCAGAACCCCAACAGATGAAGATTTGACAGACCCCAATTATGTCGAATTGGTGAACGATTTGGTGTGGGCAAATCACCGTTTAACTGTTAAGGAGATAGCCAAGGAAGTGAACATTAGTTTTGGATCCTGTCCGACAATTTTGACAGGCATTTAGGGCATGACGTGTATCGCATTAAAATTCATCCCGAGGGTGCTGACTGATGAACAGAGACGAAAACGTGAGGAGAGTTGTCAGGAACTCCTTGATTGAGCCAATGGCAACCCAGAGTTTCTTAAAACCATTGTAACTGGTGACAAAACCTGGGTTTATGGTTATGACAATGAGACAAAGGCCCAGCCTTCTCAGTGGAAAGGTCCTCAGTCTCCGCGACCAAAGAAAGCTTGCATGTCCTGGTCCAATGTGAAGGTCATGTTGGTGTATTTCTTCAATTATGTGGGGGGAATGTTGGGCAACGAGACATACTACAGGCGAGAATGTTGGGCAACCGAGGTAAGGGCAGGAACAGGATAGGGATGTTGGACGGGATGAAGGGAGGAAAGAAGTACACACAGATTAAGAGGGACCTGATGTAGAATAGGTTGCTAGATGGGGAGTCACAAAATGTTTATTTGATAGTTGTCCAGCCAAAAACCTACCTTAACCGGTAGATTACCTAATAATAATAATCGTACATCATTTTAAAGATTGATCAATCATCTCCCAAACAAGCATGCACATGCATCGCTGGGACACTCTGTCTAGGATTGGCATCCGTTGAGTTTTGACCTCTCGTTCGAAGTTGGATTTGGTCACGGGCGTACTGATTAGTCTGTGAATCATGGAATTGAAGCTGGCGAGTATGTGGGTGATGGGGTGGCAGGAGTCTGATGGTATCACTTGATCGGTGTACGTGGGTGTTCTAAAAAAAATTTTTTTTGTGGAAAATTGCCAATTTTAATTAATTAATATGGAAGTTTAAACATCATTGGATTGGCGATAATAAGCAGTAGGTTTACTGGCAAATATCAAAAATGAATCCTTTTTGGTCTTGTTTCAGTCATGAGCAGCAGGACTCCAATGATTGTCTTGGAATCAGCTGATTTGGATTCAGCATGCGAGGCGCTCATTGAATCGGCATGGTATAACCAAGGACAGGTGCGTGGGCTGCTTCTGGTTCCCTATTTTACTTAATTTATTTTAAAGTTTTCCCATCCAAAAATTAGGAAAGCTTAATAAAGATAACAGTTTCAGGCTTAACTTTGTGGAATTCCTTCATGTTGAGGGTAAAAGAAAGAAAAAAACCTTTGCACTTCCACACACTTTTAATACAACATGACCATGGTTTAGATGCTGCGCATCATCATCGGGTACAATTCAACAAAATTTTTCAACTTATATAGCCAGGAGCCAGGTAGAGGAAGTTAGGGAGAGGGGTGGTCCTGTAGCAATCATTGGTTGGGTGAAGGGAAGGTGAGGGTGAACTATTGGATGCAGACGGTACAAAGGGGGGCGTTTGTTTGCAACGGTTGACCCTCATTAACGGAGGGACGGTGACTGTCACTGCCTTAGTGGGGGAGGGGATGGTGTGGGAAGGCAGTCAAGAATTTAAGGAGAGGGGAACGCGAGAGGTAAAGGATTTCGTTGACCACCTCAAGATTACCGGACTGAAGGGATTCCCAAATTTCCAGCTCCTCCAGAGCATTCAGCTGGCGACCTTTTGTTTCTGTGTGTAAAATGCCTGCTGTGAAATTACTGGAATGATTGTAGTCTATAAGAGGTGTTTGGCGAATAAACCCAGGTTTTGTCACCAGTTACAATGGTTTTAAGAAACTCTGGGTTGCCATTGGCTCAATCAAGGAGTTCCTGACAACTCTCCTCACGTTTTCGTCTCTGTTCATCAGTCAGCACCCTCGGGATGAATTTTAATGCGATACACGTCATGCCCTAAATGCCTGTCAAAATTGTCGGACAGGATCCAAAACTAATGTTCACTTCCTTGGCTATCTCCTTAACAGTTAAACGGTGATTTGCCCACACCAAATCGTTCACCAATTCGACATAATTGGGGTCTGTCAAATCTTCATCTGTTGGGGTTCTGCACAATTTAAAACAACTGTACCATTAAAAACACTGGCTTGACGCATAGCTTCATTAATGAAGGCTTGCTGAATCATTCCAAATGTCTTCATAGCACTTTTGACAAGTTGGAAACAAAATTTCACGCACACGCACTGCCCCTCTAGCTCCTTCATTGTTGCCATTGCATGGGGTGACAAACAGGTTAAGATACGTACCACTGCTGCTGCATAACGAATTAACGTAAACAAACACATCTCTTGAGTCCAGTCTTGTTTTGGTCACACCTTGTAAAACTATGCTAAGACAAGTCATTTTTATGGAATGCAATTTTTTTTCCAACCCTTCTATTATGTTATTATTGTTTTCACTTTCTCTCCATAGGTTGATTTTCAAATTTCATTATTATACTCTAAAAATACTTGAACATTCTTTTTTCAATGCCCTAAATTTAATTGTCTTTGTCGTCTCTATAAGTAGTGATTGTTTGCAATGAATTTATAGCAGTGTTATTATTATAGGTATTCAACCGGTTAAGGTAGGTTTTTGATGAACACTGCACTAACAATTGTACAATGGTACATCCCATCCAACATCCCTATCCTATTCCTGCCCTTTCCTTGTTTGCCTTACATTCTCCCCTCCATCACCGTCTTCAACATTCCACTACCGCTCAATACGCCTTTCATCCATTTTTCCTGCCTCCATAGGATTTCTCTCAACAAACCCCTGTCCTCACCCACCATCTCCATTACTTCCTCATTTGTTTTCCTTTCGGTTCATTTCACCTTCTCCATTCTTCTCCACACCCACATTTCAAAAGCCTCCAATCTACGTCTATCCTCCTGCTTCAATGACCATGTCTCCATGCCGTACATAGCTATGCTCTATATCAGAGTTTTTACGAGTCTTGTCTTAACATCCCTACTCAACGTCCCCGTCATCAACTCCCTCCTCCTTGGGAAAGCCTCCTTGCCTAGCGCAATTCTTCTACTAATATCTAGACCACTTTGACCATTTTAGTAAAGTATCCTGTTAGTAGAGTATAAACTGTTCCTTTTGCTCTAATTCATGAAGACCTACTTTAAAAAATTATTTTGACCTGTGAAACCGTTTTTTTTTTTAATTTTTACATTATTCAAACATTTTGTGCTAAGGGTAGGCTTGATTATGCCTTAAAATATGGCACCTTTGAGGAATATAATGGTATTAGTTTCAATATTTTTGAAATAGTGCTTAATATGAAAGGGAGTTGATTTTAGGGACAAACTATTGTATGTATTTATTTTCCAGTGGATTTATCCATCTCGTGGTTGCATTCTGATTTCTGCCTTCTTTTCTGATTGATGTGGTTTAGGTTCCTTGGGCAGTGACCGATGTGTATGTGCAGCAGTCTGTGTTTAAAGTCTTCTCTGAAAAATTAAAAATGCAAATGAATAGGCTAAGAGTTGGACATAATTTTGACAAAATGGCTGATACTGGATACACATGCGATATATTGACATCTGAGGCTGTGAAAGACTTGGTTAGCAACAGGAGAAGCAGTGGCTGTGAGGTAAGGTTTCATTGGCCATCGTTTGTCATAAGACATGCCATGTTTCTTGAAATGTTTGTCTTGAAGGAGATATTATTGATAAGGACATACCTTGTTGGAGTGTTGATGTAAAGTATGTGTATGTTTGGTGACAGAGGTCTCTATACATATAGAAAAGGCATTCTGAAAAGTGTCACCCCGAATTTTGTTTCTGGATGGTGTAAATGCTGGTGTTGTGTATCAAGTTGGAATAACCGTAATCAAATCAGTAAAGGGTGTATTAACTGGAGAAAGAGTGATGAAGAACTATCATGAAAACAAAGGTTGGGTATATTATTGTGAGCAATTGCTGGATTCCTACTTCTTCTGGGGCTGGCACATTGCGGTTAGTTCAGTGGGATGTGGGGAATGGTTGGTGTCACTCCAACCAATGCCATCGTTCTAGAAAATTGAGTCGTTCTGTTGTATTAAAGTAGATACTTTACAATATGAAATAAGTCACTTTTTATTTCACTGTTCTTCATTGATTACAAGCTACAAAATATCATTTTAATTCCTACCATTCCATTTAAAAAGAACCACAGAAAAATTAAATAGATGATAGGAGCACGATATTCAGAAAATAAATTGAAGTGAAAGGATAATTCGTTGTCTCGGGCGTGACTTAATGCAATCGACTTAACATAATGAAAAGAGAAACTTAATAATTCCACATAGATTTATTAGACGGACGACCCAGGTTTCGACGTGGCACGTCATCATCAGGTACTTTTTGCAAAGAAGACAGAGAATACTACCTTGATCAAAACATTCCCGGAATTTATTCAGAAAATTAAAAATACAAGTTTATTCATCTAAATCTATATTGTCCCCTTCAAAGTAATCCTCGTCGACTGCAACACACTTATGCCAGCGCTTGATCCAATCCTTGGAACATTTTTATATTCGGTTTTCGGTATGTCCATCAGTGCTTCTTGCGATTTTTCCATTACTTCCTCTCGGCTGCTAAAACGCGTTCCCCGTAATGGTTTTTTAACTCGATTGAACAGAAAGAAGTCACAGGGAGCCAAATCAGGTGAATTCAGTGGCTGTTGGATGGTATTTGTTGCATTTTTCGTCAAAAAATTACGAATAATGATAGCACTGTGCGACGGTCTCGACGCACTGTGCGACGATTTCTGGTCTCTTTCGGCGAATTGCTTCACGCAAACGTCTCATAACGCCCAAATAATACTCTTTGTTTACTGTCTGGCCTTCTGGCAAAAATTCACTGGCAAAAAAAAAGCCACTGCGTTCATCATCTTCGATTGACTCACGACCACTTCTGAACCGCTCGTGCCACTGGTAACCGACCGTTTTTTTTAGAGAATCGTTGCCGAAACACTTTTCCAACATTTCCAACGTCCGTGCGCCACTAAATCCGTTTTTTACGCAAAATTTAATACAAGTTCGTTGTTGCAAATTTAAATCCATTTCTGCAATTGTAAAACATCGCCAACACACACAGAGATGTACTCTTGGCTACGTAACTTTTGCAAATGTCAAGTTATGACACTAAGATTTAAAGGGAATATCAACAACAGATGTACCAATTTAACAAAAAAAACAGAACTCAAATCGGAACGATGGGAGCGCCACACGGTGGTTATTCCGGGAACTTTTTGTTCAAGGTAGTATCCTGCTCCACATTGACAATTTAATTTATACAGGCCACTTTTCTCACTTGTAGGAATTCTGTCTTTGGTATGAGAAATTAAATTCCTCATGCACTGTTTGTTATAAAACGCTAGTCTTATTTTGTCTTTGGGGATTTTTCTGCATACCCTCATGGATAATGGGCCTAAATAGAGAAACCTTCTCCATTGAGCAGTTGATGTATCGCTAGGTATAGACCCATAAATACAGTTTCTGGCTAACTTGGACATTTTCCTCTTATAAAGTTTGTCTATTAATTTTTCCGGGTAGCCATTGTTCACTGCTATTGTCTTAATAATATTAAGTTCCTTTAAAACCCTGGAAACCGTCATTGGTATTGAAGTTAGTCTATTGATTATGGAATGAAATGCTGCAAGTTTTTGTGAAAAGCAATGTCTGGAGGTGAAGTGAATAACATGGTCTATGTATGTGTCTTTCCTAAATATGGAAAATTGCAATTTCTCATGGGACCTTGAAATGCAGATATCTAGAAAATTCAGGCAACCGTTTTCTTCCTTTTCGATAGAAAATTGAATATTGGATTTTAATGAATTTAAGTGGGAGAGAAAATTGTCCAATTGTCTATCCGTCCCGGACCAGACACATAAAACATCGTCCACATACCTGTGCCAGCTAACTACGTTCTTGGTGAGGGGGTGGGGAGAGGAAAATAAGTCCTTTTCGAATGCGTCCATGTAAATATCTGCTAAGACAGTTGACAGGGGAGAGCCCAAGGCTAAACCATTGGACTGTTTGTAAAACTGTCCGTTGAAGACAAAATAATTCTGGGAGACGCACAAGGCGAGAAGAAGACACAGTTCATAGACAATGGGAGTCGAAATGGACTTCCGAAGGAGGATGTCTTGTGCTAGGTTCACGGCTACTTTTGGGTTCACGTTGGTAAAAAGATCTTTTACGTCAAAAGACACTAGAGTGCAATTTTTGTGAATTGACATTCCCGAGAGCTTGTTCACCAAGTCCACTGATTTTAACACACTGTACTTCGCAGAAAATTGAGTCAAGTCTCTAAATAACACATTTAGTTTTTTCGCTAGCAGGTAGTTGGGGGAAGACACACTTGAAACAACTGGTCTTATCTGAATGTCATTTTTATGCATTTTCGGGAGTCCGAAAAATCTCGAAACGGAAGGATTCATTTGGATTTCTCTCTTCTCGCCTTTCCCCCCTCCCCCTTCCCCGATCTCTCCCCCTCTTTCCCCCCCCCATTTTGTGTGACTATATATTCTCTGTCTTCATTGCAAAAAGTACCTGATGATGACGTGCCACGTCGAAACCTGTGTCGTCCGTCTAATAAATCTATGTGGAATTATAAAGTTTCTCTTTTCAATTTGAAGTGAAAGGGGTTAATTATTCCTACACTCAGTATTCCAGATGATTGATGAAGTATGTTTTCCTAAGACCAATTTTTTAGCCATATTTATAAACTCAAGTCATCATAATTTAGTAGCTCTTCTTTATTGAAGCAGTGCACTCCTAAGGAGAAATCACTGGTTAGGGTATTTCATTTTTTTATTTAAAAGCCGTTGACCTCATGAGAGTGTGTGTTAAGAGAGAAAAGGCACTTGAGTTGTGATGCAGTGCAGACTGTCCTTTTTCCTTCTCCCTCTTACAATCACGTTTTCCATGTGGACAGGTGCTGACCATACTTGATGCTGCTGTCCCCTCATCCTGTAGGTATCTAGTTCCTGCTGTGGTAGTCAATGCTACCATTGAGTCAAATGTGTTGCTGGATGATGATTGGCCCATGCCTGTTGTTATGCTGAACCCTTTCAGAACTGCAAAAGAGGTGATAGGCCTTGCCAACAACTGCAAGTACAGTCTGGTGTCATCCATTTGGACGCAAGATTTTTCATTGGCTGAAGAAATTGCTCAGCATTTGAAGGTAAGAGTTAAGAATGACTAATAAACAAACCAGCATTCACAATTTGATTTTGTATGAATTACAGATTCAAGTGTGATATGGTAGAACTGTCCCATAATAACATAGATTAAGACTATTGCAATTTTCCACTTAATAAATATTATTTCCCAACTAGTTTCGATGCACTACATCATTTTCAAGTGAAGCTCTCACTGCACAGAGTCCAATGTATACATTAAACCGCTCTCAGCACATGGAGACAGCCAGTTTTCCTCACCTCCTATATTTAATATATATTATATATATATGTATATATATATGTATATGTATATATATATATATATATAAAATTTTATATATATATATGTATATATATATGTATATTGTTATATATATATAAAATTTTATATATATATGTATGTATATATGTATATATATGTATATATATGTATATATATATATGTATGTATTTGTTGCATTTTTCGTCAAAAAATTACGAATAATGATAACACTGTGCGACGGTCTCGACGCACTGTGCGACGATTTCTGGTCTCTTTCGGTGAATTGCTTCACGCAAACGTCTCATAACGCCCAAATAATACTCTTTGTTTACTGTCTGGCCTTCTGGCAAAAATTTATGATGCACTACACCGTTGTAATCCATGAAAACCGTCAGCATTGCCTTCTTTTTTGACTGAAAACGATGTGGTTTTTTTGGTCTCGGCTCATTTGGTGAACGCCATTCACTTGCCTGATGTCTGGATTGCGTGTCGTACTCATAAACCCACGTCTCGTCTCCAGTAATGATCCTTTTGATGAATGTGGGATCGGATTCAGCCTCGCAAATCATGTCTTTTGCGACGTCAACACGGTCTCTTTTTTGCATGAAATTGAGGTCTTTTGGCACCAACTTTGCTGCTACACGACGGAAACCCAAATCATTAACCACAATGTCTTGGGCGGATCCATAGGCAATGTTCAAGTCCTCCGCTATTTCTCTGATGGTTAATTTTCGGTTATTTACCAACATTTCTTTTACTTTATCAATTTTTTCACCGACTTTCGATGTCGATGGTCTGCCACTGCGTTCATCATCTTCGATTGACTCACGACCACTTCTGAACCGCTCGTGCCACTGGTAAACGACCGTTTTTTTAGAGAATCGTTGCCGAAACACTTTTCCAACATTTCCAACGTCCGTGCACCACTAAATCCGTTTTTTACGCAAAATTTAATACAAGTTCGTTGTTGCAAATTTAAATCCATTTCTGCAATTGTAAAAAATCGCCAACACACACAGAGATGTACTCTTGGCTACGTAACTTTTGCAAATGTCAAGTTATGACACTAAGATTTAAAGGGAATATCAACAACAGATGAACCAATTTAACAAAAAAACAGAACTCAAATCGGAACGATGTGAGCGCCACAAGGTGGTTATTCCGGGAACTTTTTGTTCAAGGTAGTATGTATATATATGTGTGTGTATATATATATATATATATATATATATATATATTTATGTATATGTATATATAATGGTGGGGGAGGAGAGGGGTTTGTTGAGAGAAATCCTATGGAGGCAGGAAAAATGGATGAAAGGCGTATTGAGCGGTAGTGGAATGTTGAAGAGGGTAATAGAGGGGAGAATGTTGGCCAAGCGAGGTAAGGGTAGGAACAGGATAGGGATGTTGGACGGGATGAAGGGAGGAAAGAAGTACACCGAGATGAAGAGGGTCTAATATAGATTAGTTTGCTAGGTGGGGAGTCACAAAATGTTTATTTGATAGTTCTGTCCATCCAAAAACCTACCTTAACCGGTAGATTACCTAATTAAAAAAAATATGTATGTATATGTATATATATGTGTATGTATGTGTATGTATGTGTATGGATGTGTATGTATGTGTATGTATGTGTATGTATATGTATGTAACTATGTATATATTTTTTTAGGTATATATATATATATATATATATATATATTCATTCAAACATAGAAATAGGTATAAGGAAAGGGGATAGGAAAACACATAAAAGGCGAACACAGGACATGTGGGGAAGGCGGTTTTTGAGCAGATCACGAAAGTAAAAATATTTCCTTATCCGGGATTTGAACCACGGGCCTTCCACTTGCCGGGCGGATGCTCTACCACCTAAGCTAATAAGGAAACATGATTTACCTTGAGGTCTGTGATCTTATAAAGCGCCAAAGTGCTCCGATACATATTGCCCGAGAGATGGTGTTATGGAGCTGTTTCACCCACCAAAGGAGAAATAGACGGGACACAAGAAGGGGAAAGGATAGTAGAAAAGCATTCATACGATCTTATAAAGGATAGGAACGGTGCGTTTCATGGCACGCATAGCCAGAAGAAGAGACGAGCCACATTGGCCAAACACATATTCAAACTTGAAAATCCCGCCATATGGCGCACAAATATTCATTCAAACATGGAAATAGGTATAAGGAAAGGGGATAGGAAAACACATAAAAGGCGAACACAGGACATGTGGGGAAGGCGGTTTTTGAGCAGATCACGAAAGTAAAAATATTTCCTTATCCGGGATTTGAACCACGGGCCTTCCACTTGCCGTGAGGATGCTCTACCACCTAAGATAATAAGGAAACCTGATTTTATATTTATATATATATATGTATATATATTATTATTATTATTATTAGGTAATCTACCGGTTAAGGTAGGTTTTTGGATGGACCCAACTATCAAATAAACATTTTGCGACTCCCCACCTAGCAAACTAATCTATATCAGGTCCCTCTTCATCTCGGTGTACTTCTTTCCTCCCTTCATCCCGTCCAACATCCCTATCCTGTTCCTACCCTTACCTCGCTTGCCCAACATTCTCCCCTCTATTACCCTCTTCAACATTCCACTACCGCTCAATACGCCTTTCATCCATTTTTCCTGCCTCCATAGGATTTCTCTCAACAAACCCCTCTCCTCCCCCACCATTTCTAGTACTTCCTCATTTGTTTTCCTTTCGGTCCATTTCACCTTCTCCATTCTTCTCCACACCCACATTTCAAAAGCCTCCAATCTACGTCTATCCTCCTGCTTCAGCGACCACGTTTCCGCACCGTACATTGCTACGCTCCATATCAGAGTTTTTACGAGTCTTGTCTTAACATCCCTACTCAACGTCCCCGTCATCAACTCCCTCCTCCTTGAGAAAGCCTCCTTGCCTAGCGCAATTCTTCTCCTTACGTCCCTACCACTTTGACCGTGTTGGTCCAAAACACTTCCGAGATATGTAAACTGTTCTACCTGCTCTATTTTTTCCCCGCCTATTTTAATATTTAGCTTAGCCTTTTTCTTTCCGGAAAATCGCATAACCTTTGTTTTATTAATATTGATTCTCATCCCATATTTATCTCACTGAACCTCCAATTCACTCAGCAATGCTTGCAACCCCTTGGCTGACTGAGCAACTAGTGCTTGGTCATCAGCAAACCTAACCGATTTTATGAATTCCCGTCCGACTTTCACTCCTACCTCCAGTTCTTCCCATGCCTCTTTAATCATTTCCTCTACATATATGTTGAACAGTACCGGTGACAATGGGCAACCCTGCCTTACACCTCTTCCTAACACTGCCCATCCGGACTCTCCGTTCCCCACTCGCACCTGAGCAGTCTGAGCCATGTACAGGTTGCGGATCAGTCTCCTGTCCCTCCAATCCATTCCTATTTTCTGCAATACACGCATTAATTTTTCCCAATTCAATCTATCAAACGCTTTTTCAAAATCTATAAAACAGGCAAAAACGTCTTGATTGTATTCTATATTCCTCTCGACTAGTGATCTCATTACTGCAATGGCATCACGCGTACCTCTTCCTTTCCTGAACCCAAACTGATCATCCCCTAAGTAATCATTTGCCTTACTCTCTATCCTTTTGTTGATGATCCTGAGAATAACTTTTGCTGCGTGGGATATCAAACTTATTGTTCTGTAATCCTCCCATGACGAAGCCTTTGCCTTTTTCGGAATAGGAACTAACACCGATCTCACAAAATCTTCCGGCCAGATTCCTTCCTCATAGATACTACGAATCAGTCCATATATGGCCTTCTTCCCACCTTTTCCTAACCATTCCAACATTTCTACAGGAATGTTGTCCACCCCCACAGCCTTATTTGCTTTTATCTCCTTTAATGCCCTTTCTATTTCATTGTCGAGTATGCCTGGACCTAAGCTATCTTCTTCTACGTCATGTTCCTTTTCTATTTCTAACCTTGTCGGCCTAAGTTCTTTACCATACAGTTTTTCTATATATTCCTTCCATCTCTCTTGGATTTTTCCTGGTTCAACTATTATCTTACCCCATTTATCTTTAACTGTTAGCACAGATCTTGCCTTCTTACTTCCCGATAATAACTTAACCTTGCTGTATAGAGCACCAATTTCACCCTTCTTCTGTAAACTTTCCATATCCTCGCATTGCGTTTTCCACCATTCTTCTTTTGCTTTATTTGTGGCCCTTCTCAATTTATTGTTTAACTCTTTGTACTTCATTTTGCCTAACTCTGTGTTTACATTTTTCCATCTTCTTCTCTCATCCATCTTTGCAATCATCTCATCCGTTACCCATGGTTTCCTTATCCTTTTCCTGTTAACGGTTCCTATAGTGTCTTTAGCGGCTTCCAATATCCCTTTCTTGATACATTCCCATTTTTTCTTCGATAGTACTCAGTTCTTTACCGTCATCCATCATTTTCTCTACAGCCTGCTGATACTCCTTCTTCGTTAATCCATTTACTGCTTCTAAATTCCATTTCCTAACCCGCCGCCCTTGCCTTATCTTCTTGAAACGAACATTACATTTCATAACAACTAAATTGTGGTCAGAGTCCGCATCCGCTCCTGGGAAACTGTGCGAATTTATATATATATATATATATATACATTTTTTTTAATTAGGTAATCTACCGGTTAAGGTTTTTGGATGGACACAACTATCAAATAAACATTTTGTGCCTCCCCACCTAGCAAACTAATCTATACTAGGTCCCTCTTCATCTCGGTGTGGGAAACTGTGCGAATTTATCACACTGTTCCTAAACCTGTGTCTAACCATAATATAATCTAACTGATACCTTTCTGAGTCACCTGGCATTTTCCATGTATATTTACGCCTTTTGTGGTGTCTAAACCATGTGTTAGTGATGACTAGCCCCTGTCTCCTGCAGGATGCAATTGCTTTCTCCCCGCGTTCATTCCTCGTGCCTAACCCATAGTCCCCCAGCCTACCACCATCTCTTCCTTCGCCTACCGTCGCATTCCAATCCCCCATCACTATCAAATGTTTCCCTGCAGGAACACTCGCGATGGTATCCTCTAACTCATCATACATCCTATCGACTTCTTCCTCCTTGTGGTTGCTTGGTGGCATGTGTACCTGAACAATGACCAAATTCGTCGGCTCTGCTTTAATCTCTACGAGTAAAATTCTATCTGTCGCTTGCTCTATGTTAACTACGCTTCTTCCTACCCCTTTATTTAAAATTACGGCAACCCCTCGTTGGCTCTCGTCCCCGCCGCTGTATATTACTCTATAATTGTCACTCCAGTAATCCCCGCTATCCTTCCATCCCACCTTGCAGAGGCCTAAAACATCTATGTTACCTCTTTCCATCTCTCGCTTAATATTTTCTAATTTGCCTCTCCTCAACATTGTCCTGACGTTCCAGGTTCCTATTCTAACTACTTTCGCCTTCTTCTGAGTCTTCTGTCCTGCTGAAGTTATTTCTTCCCTGCAAGGGTTTCGTGGGATGACGACCGCGGAAGCCTTGCCTCTCCCGCTGCCGGGCACGACACACGGCCTCTTGGGCCGAGTCCCGTAGTTGCCAGGACTCATATTATCTATAGTGCCCATCATTATATTCTTGGGAATCATAATGGAGGTGGTTTCCCGTTGCCTTCCTCAATAGTGTTTTTAACGTGACACCATCACTTAATGGCCGCCCCTCTGGGGTCAGACGCCATTGCAGTCGCCTCACTGAGGAACAGACGCTGCGTGGACTACCTTTCGTCTGGCTCCTAACCTTTGACCTATCTGGCATGATATATATATATATAACTATATATATAACTATATATATATATATAGACGATGCGAGTAGCCGCTGGACGAGGTCAGATAGCTTCAGTGGCTTGTCTGCCTTCTCTGAGCCAAGTTGCGTGACGCTAGCATTGCCTGTGTTGTTCCTGTGATTGTTTACAATGTTTAAAAAAATTGAGAACGCCGCCAGTTGTGAAGTGAGGACAGTGATTAAATTCCTCAATGCAAGAAACGTTCGCCCATGTGATATTCATCGCCAATTAAAGGAGGTGTATGGAGACAATGTAATGGACGAGTCGTCTGTTCGGCGGTGGTGTCGCAACTTCAACATGGGGAGGGGGAACACACACGACGATGAGCGTTCGGGGAGACCGTCTGTCATTACAGACCAACTGGTGAGCTCAGTTGACGAATTCGTGAGCAATGATCGGCGCGTCACAATTGATGACATCTGTGAGCATTTTCCCAATGTTTCTCGAACAATTGTTCATGAAATTGTTAAACACCATCTGCATTATGCAAAAATTTGTGCAAGATGGGTCCCTCGCATGCTTAAAGATGAGCACAAAACCAAGCGTATGGCTGCAGCACTGACGTTTTTGGGACGTTATTCTGATGAAGGAGACTCTTTCTTGACTCGCATAATTACTGGTGACGAAACATGGGTTTGTTATGCATCACCTGAGAGTAAACGACAGTCAATGGAGTGGCATCATGCTCATTCACCAAACAAACCAAAAAAATTCAAGACAGTTCTGTTCACCAGGAAACTCATGGCAACCATTTTCTGGGATCGACGAGGTGTATTGCTTATTGATTTTATGGCTCGTGGAGACACTATTAATGCCAATGCGGATTGTGGAAAATTAAAGAAATTACGGCGGGCAATACAAAATCGGCGGCGAGGTCTATTGTCTACTGGTGTCATTCTCGTTCATGACAATGCCAGGCCTCATGCAGCTGGGATAACACAAAAACTTTTGCAGCAATTCAAATGGGAAACTTTCGACCATCCACCGTATAGCCCGGACTTGGCCCCTTCAGATTTTCATCTCTTTACAAAGCTTAAAGACTTTTTGGCAGGAAAAAGACTTGACAGCGATGAAGAACTTAAAGAAGGAGTGACCCTGTATCTCAATGAGCTGGCGGCGAAGGACTATGCAGCAGGAATACAGAAACTTGTCACACGTTATGACAAATGCCTTAATTTGCTTGGAGATTATGTTGAGAAGTAGTTTAAAGTATCCGCTTTCAAATAAAATTTTTTATGTTTGTTAATATTTACTTTATGTCTTTATTTCACGAACGGGTACTACTTTCCGGATGACCCTCGTGTGTGTATATATATAAATATATATATATATAGCTAGTTGATTTTTTGGGTCCCAGATCTTCCTGGGAAACCATAACCGGCACAGGGAAAGGAACTGGCCCCCCTACCCTGATGTGTGAATATTCACACGCCGCAATTGGAGGCTTTTGAAATGTGGGTGTGGAGAAGAATGGACAAGGTGAAATGTACTGAAAGGAAAACATGAGGAAGTACTAGAGATGGTGGGTGAGGAGAGGGGTTTGTTGAGAGAAATCCTATGGAGGCAGGAAAAAATAGATGAAAGGGGTATTGAGTGGTAGTGGAATGTTGAAGAAGGTAATAGAGTGGAGAATGTTGGGCAAGCGAGGAAAGGGCAGGAACAGGATAGGGATGTTGGACGGGATGAAGGGAGGAAGGAAGTACACAGAGATATAGAGGGATCTGATATAGATTAGTTTGCTAGGTGGGGAGTCACAAAATGTTTATTTTATAGTTGTGTCCATCTATAAACCTACCTTAACCGGTAGATTACCTAATAATAATCTCCAGGATTTGTACCATGGCCTTCCCAATCCCCAACACTATGATTCAGCATGAACACTAATAATACTGTTGACACATGCTGATGGTTGACTCCACCTTATTAGTACATATTTCCGTCTTGTTCACAAAAGCTGACATTAATGATTAATTATAACTGAAGTTAGAGTAATATTTGTTCTTTCAAATGTAGAAATTGTGTTATGAAGTTGACTACTCAATCATAGTTGCAAATTGTCCCACTTATTCATTTATTTTATGCATTTTTTGTGTCTGCATATGCAAGCTTAACTTTCATTTATTGGGAATGAAGGTAATTAATATTTTTGCAAAACACATATTAATAATTCCAAACCTAGACAATTTTGTTGACCTCAATGTTCTCATATCTAGTCACTAATTTTATGCAGTCTCTCTCCTGTGAAGCTGTCTTCTGTAGACTGATTTTGCCTGGATGTCCTTATTCCCACTTTGCCATTAGCATCTGCTGTTTTGTACCCTTATCAAGCATTCTTATCCTCCTCCCTCTCTTTCCTTCAGCTTTTTGCAACGAGGCTCTTCTTAGCAAACAACTTTCGCGTGTTATATGCCCCAGTGTATGTCATCTTACTCTTTTGATTTTGCTCCGTAGTTTCATTCCCTCTTTCTTTCCTAACTCCTAGCTCTATCAGTCCACTTCACCTGTAGCATTAATGTCCACAACCATATTTCAACACTTTCTCTGTATTTTTCATCCTTCTTTTTCACTGTCCATATTTCTCTGCTGTTTATTGCCACATACAGTTTTAAATCCAACAAATTTCTTTCTCAGTTCTATAGGAATTCTAATTGATGACTAAGTCCTAAATTCTTAAATCCTTTCCTACACAGATTCTCATTTTTATATCCTAGGTGTAGCTTCTATTCCAATTTAACTAAGCTTCCCAACTCTTACTTATATATGAGAATTTGTGTATAAAATATTTTGGAATGGGGACTTTTTTATATTTGTTCCACTCGTTTGTAAACATGCATTGGTGGTGTTTATTTTAATCCTGGGAGATGTTTATTTTTTACACATAAATATAATCTTAAATTTTCATGTTTTTTCACCAGCCCTACCTACAGCCTGAAATATGAGTTTGCACCATGCATTGCTGATGCTGCTGTATGGCGTGGAGGTAGAAGGGCTGAAGTTAAAGACATAATTTGTGATAGATTGCAAAGCACCAACATATTTCATATTTTTAAATCAATATGGATTTTTAACCCATTTGAAAAAATGGCCTGGATCGAAGCTGTGTTAATCATCATAGAGATTAAGATAGTCAAAAGCTGGCCTATAGCATTAAATTTATTGCTGTTAACGGTCGTTGGATAAACTCTTATTGTCATTCCAACATTACCAATGTAGCATACAAAACATAAACACTTCTCTCTGATCCCAAATATCTTTACTACATGTATGAAAATTAAATGTTTCCGTTCCTCTATTATCATTTTGTTAGGTGGTGGACCAATTTTGAAAGGGTTTGCAGAGCCTGTGTAATGATTGCACTATATTGTGATCAGTCCCCAATGGTTTTAAACAAACATTCACTTCAAACACCTTTCCATTCTCACCTCTGTCATTGCTTTTATTAGCTCCCTGACCAACTTGTCTTTGGCATGCAGTCAATGAAGAGTGTACATTGTATGTTCTTCTCTCCCTCTTTGGCTTCTCAGATGCACAGTGACTGCCTTTCCTATGGCTTAGCCATTCAATACCTCCTCTCTCTCTTCTTCAATCATTGATATTCCTCCTGTTTGCACTACCTTTCCATCTTCCCCTCACTGTGCCACCAAGGACCCCTCCCTCTTTATTAAATTCTATCCCACTCTTTGCATTTCCTTGTTTCCACATGGAACTCTCTGCAGCCATCATCATGCTTTAAAGGCTACCCTCCCCACTCGAAATGCTCTTTTAATTTATTAAGTGCCACACTACATGAGTCACTTCCAGTTATTATGATTGGAAAAGTTAAAATAGTTAAAACTTCTATTATTGACTTAAGTGATCATTATTTCACTCATTGCATCTTGCAAATCACTATTTCTGTTCTCATAATGCAGTCACCTAGTAGAACCTTGCTCATTTGTGGGTTTGCAAAATTTGTTTAAGATGACTCCAGTGGGCCTTAAGAGTAGACTCAAAAGTTTATCGTAATCAGCATAATCAAAGCCAAAAGCACCATGGGCCACTTTTTCCAGCAGTTGTTTTGAAAAAGCACTCAACATTGAAATTACTTTTTAACGTGGTCAGTCGCCTTGGATTTAGTAGTTTCTTTGGCTAAATGGATAACATTGTGTAAACCATTCTCCTGGCAACTCAGAGACTACCTGAATTGTTGTTGGACCTACCTGGACCTATGATAAAAAGAATTGCATTTCCTTCATTTATGTTGCATGACTCTGAAGTTCTCATCATCATCAGAGCTTGTAGAAATCTCCTGTGGACTCTATATTATATCAGCATCTTGATTGAAACTACTTAGCTTTACAAATTCAGGTGGATTTTAATGGAATCATGTGGCTTGGTGGTTCTGGTTCCATCTGTTTGGCATCACTTTCCAGGTCAGCTTTACCTTTAGTTTTTTAGGTGGAGTTGATTACTTTTTAGCAAAAATTGCTTTTAGGCTGCACATGAGGAAGTTCTTCTGGCTGCTTGTTGAGAGAATGGAATGTTAAAAAAATCACTAAACTTTTTCAAAAAAGATGCGGAATGCACTCCTGTTGAATATGCTTTTAAATGATCAAAGAATTGAAGATGGATACCAAAATTTTATAAGATGTATTTTTCAAAATTAATTATGTCTTTGATTTCATTAGCACATTTTGCAAACACTGATGCTTTTTGTGCATTGCACAATTAAAAACAATTGTGTCCAATACTATATTAGAGACATGCAATAACATGATTTATTGAATGAATGGTCTTAGTACTTTGCTTCATTGCAATATGTCAGGCCATGCAAATTTTCTTCTGGGAGAATTGCAATGAGGTTCAATTCTCCTGATGGCAATTCTCTCTCAAACAAAAGTGTGTTTAGAGGTTCACCTGGAGTGGCTCATGAAGGGGTTACGCCAAGCAAAGTGCTGTTGCTCACTGGTTTGTGTCTTCTACCCTCCACTGATGTTGCACATGTTGTCTTGGTGTGCTTTCAGGTGGGGACGGTGTGGATTAATTGTGTGAACAAGTTTGATGCTGGTGTGCCATTTGGAGCATCACGCCAGAGTGGTGTTGGCCGGATAGGAGGGAGAGAAGGTGAGAAAGAGGGATGGTTTTGGTGCAAAGGTGGTGCCACTCTCTTTAGGTGAAGGCATGCATTTGTGAGGATTGAGGAACAGCACAACTCTCTTTGTAATAGACTGTATTTGACCATGGTCACCATTTGATTTGTCTGAGTTATTCAAGTGAAAAGTTCCTGATGAAGTAAACTTGTATTGCAAATATTATCTGCTGTTTAGAGTTATGAACTCCAAAAGTCCTCTGACCACAATCTTGGACTTGTAAATGTGTACTTACTCCTTGCTACCTCGTGTATGTCTGCCATGCGTTAGTTTGTCCTTTGAGGAACATAATTCCTACGAGAATTGAATAAGGACAATGGGGAAGTATTTTGGCCTGGCAGTGATGCATGTGCTTTTGAGCTCAAAAATGCACATTTCCTAATTTATCCATTAAATAAATGAGTCATATTTTCACCATAGCCTGTGAGCTTCACTTGATTATCTGTGATAAACTATGTATTGTCTATGCCATACTCATTTTATCGAAATACCACTACCCTAATGTTTTGGAGGAAAACCTAACTCCCATGTGCTTCTACCCCTACCCTATCACACAGAGTTTATTTTAAAAAAGTTCTTCATACTCATGTAATCATGTAAAAGGACTTCATACTCATGTAATCCCACTTCCCAAGAAGCTTCACTTGTCTACAATGTTCAGAGTGAATGTTTGCTTTTAGTACCTCACATTGTGGTTGCACTGCTCTACTGCTGGAAGAAGTCTTAATAAATAAGTGTCAAAAAGTCACAAAGGTAAATAGAAAGGACTGGCCATCTATTGTATACAAATGTCTTAACTGTGCAATGTGTGGCAATTTGTTGAAGAAATGAATTTGTTGCTTCAGCAGCACTGTAAATTTATAATTTACTATGCAGCTGCAAAGATGATGAATTATTTAAATATTTTTCATTCATGCCCTGTGAAACCTGCAAGCAAAACATTTTTTCAGCTCAGTACTGCAGTGCCCCCATCTTGTGGTCTCATAGAAAACCACAGGTTCTAAATGCCTCAACCAGGTCCTGATTAAGCACGTGTCTAGTTTAGCAAGGGTTTACTGTGTAAGTTAAAAAAATTATTATTAATAACAATGAATAATACTACATTTTATTTGTCCAGAGACCAAGTTGTTATAACTGTGATTGAGTTGAGTAGATGTTGATATAACTTGATATAAGTCACGTCAGGAAAAAGGAACAACATTATTAATGGAAGAATACACGAAGTGAATGGAAGATTGAAGTGATTGAGTGGTTTCCTTCCCAATATTAGTTTTGGTGCTGTTTTGCATGATATAGATGTCAGTAATGCAGTACTGCCTGGCAAGAGTTCACTTACAGGTATTCATTTGTTTAAGTAGAATATTTAGTTTGTCACGTTTGCTCCAGTGACAGCTTGGCACACAACTGAAAGACCCTTCCTTTGTGTTGTGCGTGTGGCAGGTTTGCGGGTGGAGGATGGTACTCAATGTAAGCAAAATGCTGTCGTCTTTTCTGTGCTTGAGTCTTTGTGGAGATTGGCCCAAGTCGAAGCTATGTTAATCATCCCAGTGATTAAGATAGTCAAAATTAGACCTGGAGTATTACATCTATTGCTGTTAGAGGTCGCTGGTTGAACTCTATTGCCACTCCAGCATTACCAATGAGGGTGCTCACCTAATGCATTGTGTGGTTCCCATGTCATGGTATGGGGGTAGTTTCTTTCTCTGTGTCAATTGAGGGTTCCCTCAAACCAAAATCTGATGCATAATAAATCTCTCGGCTTTGGTGAAGCAGGGTGATTTTTATTCAGAATTTATGAAGGAGAGCCATGGTGCCCTGAAATTTCTCATTCTATTGAATTGTCATTCCAACTGTTTTAGTTAAAATGGTTTTTAAATAAGTATTTTCATGATAGCTAATGTTTTGTCATAGCCAGATTAATGGAAAATGGTGAAATTGTTCACCCAGATAAAAAAATTTTGGGTAAACATGTGAAATATTCCTGTGCTTCCACTTGAAATTACCTAATAGTATACATTTCCCACTTATATTTTAATATATCATTATGTGATGAAGGGCCCAGAAAGTGTTGTGCCGACCATTGTCTCTAGGGCAGAGTCAATGGCAGGCATACCTATTGGGACTTGGTTGCTGAACTCCTTGTCCTTATACTTCAGCTGCAATTGAAAGAAGCTGTGAGTTTCACTTGCCATTAATGTGGCCAATGTTTTGAGTAATAGGCTAATCAACTGTGGGATATTCTCCTTATGTCTATGCAATTTTGAAGTAAGTAAGTAAGTAAGTAATTTTATTTGCCCAGCAGATTTGTACAATTGTAAAAAACAAGCACAGATATAGGACACGTCAATGTTATATAAAGAAATGATAAATACTAAGTACATGTTTAAATACAAAGAAACTCATGGGACAAGAAGTTCATTAATAGAATAAAACATTTTACAGAGTAAATATTTCTGAAGGTTGAGCTTAAATATAGGCAGCTTATGTTGTGCTTTCAGTTCTTTAGGAAGTTTATTAAAAATCTTGAGGCCCATATGTTTAGGTCCATGGGCGGAGGTACAGGTTCTGACAAAGTTTTGGTGGAGGTCAGCAGAATGCCTTGTGTTATAATTGTGAACGTTGGCATTGGAAAGATAACTAGAGAAGTTGCTTTTGACATACAAAGATGCGCAATACATATACACGCAGGGGATGGGTAAAATTTTCAATTTTTTAAAGAGGGGACGACAGGATGCTGCATGAGTAGCAAAGCAAATAAGTCGGATGATCCGTTTTTGAATTTTAAATATAATATTTGCATTAGGTGTAGGTCCCCATAAAAGAATACTATAAACAACATGAGAGTAAAATTCACTAAAATAAAGAGACAATAAGACCTCAGTATTGACGGTATGCCTAATGAATCTGATAAGATGACAGAGTGAACTCAACTTATTACGAAGTTTGAGAATATGGTCATCCCAAGACAGACGACTGTCAATAGAGATGCCTAGAAAACATGATTTACTTTTTTGTACAATAAGTTCGTTATCAATATTTACAGTTATGCAAGCAGCTGATTTATTCTTATTAGCAAAGTAAATTAAAGAAGATTTACTAACATTGAGGAGGAGGGAATTGAGGAGACACCACTCATGTAGCAGCTGGGTAACGGAAACAGAGGTTAATATTAGTGTGTCTACAGAGGAGGCAGACACGAGGACATTTGTGTCATCAGCATAGACGACAGGCAGCACGCCTGGTACAGAGTTCAGTAATGTTGGTAGATCATTTACATACATAAGGAACAAGATTGGGCCCAGGACAGATCCCTGGGGTACACCACATAGAACACTTTTTACTGGAGAAAGGAACTCTCTTCCTTGTTTACTTAAGGCTACACATTGTTTTCTGTCCAGGAGATAGGATCTAACCCAATCTAGGGAAGTCCCTCTTATTCCCAGGCATTCAATTTTTCGAAGTAAGAGGTTGTGATTGACAGCATCAAACGCCTTTGAAAAATCGAAAAATAAGGCAAGAGATTCAGATCTATTGTCAAGATCAGAAGTTATTTTGTTAACTGCTTGATATATAGCTGTGGATGTAGACCTGAGTTTCCTGAAACCGTGTTGGTTGGGAGAAAGTAAGTTATAGGATTCCAGGAATAATATTAAGCGATTGTAAAAAATCAATTCAAATATTTTACCGAATTGGTTGAGCAATGAAATGGGCCGATAAGAATTCATATCATCTTTAGGTCCTTTGCCCTTGAGCAATTGTAATTCCTCAATCAACATAACTGTGGGAATATTATCTCACAAAAAAGGTGTAATTGCATTTTGTTAAATATATATATTTAAAATATATTTTTATATATATTTTGACATGTATAAAAAACCATAAACACAGTAATCAACCCGAAGGTCGGTTTAGTAGGTGATGGTAGAGCTCACCCATGTACCAAGCCCAATAGCTATTGTTCCTGTCTCTTCTGTGTTTGTCGTTGGATCCAGCACCAAACCTTCCGCTGCTGATCCTGCTCCATCGTGACTGTGCTATCCTTTCCTTCACCACTGTCTTCCTTTATTTCCAATTTCTTTTCCCAGATCCTTTCCAATCACCCCAATATGAACCACTCTTCTCCTATTTCATCTTGGTACCGAAATTTTCGCCGTCACGCATATAAACTCGCCAAATACACCAGCCACACCGAGTTTCTCACCTCATGCTTGTCCTTAGGAATCGTTCCCAACGGTCTAGTCATTTCCCTACCTTTATCTGCTGCCCCTCCTGAAATCCACCCGCAACTTAATGTATTCAATTACCAAAAATCTTTAGAATATGCCCACCTTATCCTTACCCAGTACCAACAAATTCGAGAACAACACATATCAAACCTATTTTCTCTCTTCAAAATAATTTCCATGACTGCTCCTCACCTAATTCCAAAACACAACGCCATAGCTTCATCTGCCCTACGTTCCCTCCAACAGAAACTGCAACGTCTCCTTACAAAATTGTCAAATCTATGCATTTCTTTCTTCCAAGTGGGTCTCAAACTTCCGCACTCTTACTCTTTCCCGCCTCCTCCTCCCAAACCAGCCCCACTCTTTCAATACAAACCCGACCTCCAAAGCATTTACAACCTCCCCCCTCCTCCCAAAGGTCCTCCGGTTTTCCCCAGGTGCCAACCACCACCGAAGGGTTTCAACACTATTGGGGAACCCCCTCCGACAATTCTCATGACATTGTGAACCTTTCCAACACCAGCCTGTCTGAGAACAAAATTTCCGTACTAAGGAAAGGCCTATCCTTCTCTCCCACACCAAAAATTAACCAAATCAATCTACTCACCGACACACTCAATTTCTGCCAAAACCTTCGTTGGCGCGCATTTTTGAAATCGCAAAATAACTCTTCGAGTCAAATTAAAACCAATTCCGCACCCAACAAATTCCGCCCGGCCTCCACTCATGAGCCAAAACCCCTACCTAGTAATCATCCCGTGGAAATATTCATACGCCTCCTTCTCCAAAAAGTTTCGAATAAATCCTTCACACAATCTCTGAAACCAAGAAATAACCATTCCACAAACGAACGTCATGCCCTTAAAACCCTACAGGCCAATCCTAACATCGTGGTCACTACCGCCGATAAAGGCTCCTCAGTCGTAATTTTAAACACCCAAGACTATATTTCCAAAGCCCTCAGTCACCTCAACGACACATCCACCTATACCACTCTCACCGACAACCCTACTCCAAACTTCCAAAAGGAAATTCGGTCTCTTCTCCTCCAATTTGGACCAGAAGAAGGCCTCACCTCCCAAGACATATCCCTACTCTCACCCCCAAACCCCAGAACACCCCAGTTTTATCTCCTCCCTAAAATACACAAACCCAACATCCCCTGTCGCCCTATAGTTTCTAGTTTCAACTCTCCCACCGAAAGAATCTCCGCATTCCTTGATTACCACCTACAACCTATCGTACTCTCATTGCCCTCCTTCACAAAAGACACGTATCACTTCCTCCACCGTTTAAACTCTGTCTCCCTTCCACCTCCAACCTGCTTATGGCCAGCGTCGACGTCACCTCCCTCTATACTTCTATTCCCCATGCAGAAGGCCTATCCTCCCTCCGACACTATCTTTCTCTACGCCCCAAACCCCAGTGCCCCTCGACCGAATTTCTCCTCAATCTTGCCACTGTCGTTCTGACCAAAAATGCATTCTCTTTCCAAAACTGTTTTTATCTCCAAACGAAAGGCACTGCGATGGGAACGAGAATGGCGCCATCGTACGCCAAACTCTACATGGGCCACCTTGAAGAGAATTTCCTTTCACAGCAACCCTTCCAAACTCTTTTCTGGGTCCGCTACATTGACGACATTTTTATGCTCTGGACACACGGCTCTGATTCTCTTGACAATTTCTTATCGGCCTTAAATTCTTCTTTCACTGTTAAATTCACTTTTTCCATTTCAGACTCCACCATCACCTTTCTTGACACAGACATCTCAATTCACAATAAGAAATTCACCACTTCAGTACACATCAAAGCCACCAATCATCAACAATATTTACACTATACCAGTAGTCATCCTTCTCATACCAAAGGCTCAATTTCCAACTCTCTCTCTATCCGCGGACATCGGATTTGCAACACCACAGCTACCCTCAACAAATACCTCCACAAACTACACCATGCACTCCACAAACACGGTTACCCAGAAAAGCTCCTACAGGATAAAATCTACCGCTCCATCCGACCACACACACCACAGAATAACAACCCCACATCTGACGCTGGACTCAACCTTTGCACAACCTATTTCCCCGGATCCCACAGACTGAAAACCATTCTTAAAGAACTTTATCCTATATTACATGACAATGACGCGACCACATCCTTACTGCCCCAATGCCCTTCTGTCGCTTACAGACGACCAGCCTATCTCAGAAACCTTCTGAGATCCACCAACCCTTTCACACCCCGCCCTGACTAATTTCCACATATTTCCCCTACCTGCAATCGTCCCCGATGTAAAACATGTCTCCTAATCAGATCTGCTCCCCTCTCCCCACATCCCCTCATTGTCCCTTCACCCCGTTCCCACGCTAATTGCCTCTCGAAAAATATTATCTATCTTTTGTCGTGCAATCAATGCACTTCATTCTATATAGGCGAATGCATTACCCCCTTATCCATCCGAATGAACAATCACCGCTACTCCTGTAATTCTGCTTCACTCTCTTCTCTTCCTATCCCTTTACATGCAAGTTCACACAACCTATCATTTGACGAATGCTTTTCCCTAACAGTTCTACAATCCCTACCCGATTCAGCCACCAACGTAGAGGTGAGAACTCGCGAATCCGCATAAATCCTATATTTCCGATCCTTTAAAATTCTCACCCTTAACCGCCATCTTTAATTTCTTTCCCAACAGTCCCTAAACCTTCAGCCCCCCCTCCCCCCCCCAGGCACTCTTCCCTCAAAACCTCTCAGTCTGACCTGCAGAATGCCTCGGAGTAGGCCGAAAGCTTAAATCATCTACAGTGTGAGTGTCCTTTTACGTGTTATCTGTTTTATTCTGTGTTCTATTGTGCCATCCCAAAGTTATATTGCTCTCGTGAGTACTTCCGCATCATTGATATACATATATATATATATATATATATATATATATATATATATATATATATATATATATATATATATTTATTTATTTATTTATTTATTTATTTATTTGATAGTTGTGTCCATCCTAAAAAACCTGCCTTAACCGGTAGATTACCTAATAATATATATACACACACACATATATACACATATATCTTTATATATATATATATTATTATTATTAGGTAATCTACCGGTTAAGGTAGGTTTTTGGATGGACACAACTATCCAATAAACATTTTGTGACTCCCCACCTAGCAAACTAATCTATATCAGGTCCCTCTTCATCTCGGTGTACTTCTTTCCTCCCTTCATCCCGTCCAACATCCCTATCCTGTTCCTACCCTTACCTCGCTTGCCCAACATTCTCCCCTCTATTACCCTCTTCAACATTCCACCACCGCTCAATACGCCTTTCATCCATTTTTCCTGCCTCCATAGGATTTGTATGTATATATATATATATATATATATCCCTCGCGGTACTGCTGGTAGATATTACTTCGCGAGAGAGACCCTTAGCTGTAGCTGTTCCCCTATGGATAACCTCCTGTTTCCACGATTGCGCTCCTGGCTCGCTCTTCTCGACTCAGTTCCTTCATGATGGTTGTGATGAAGTTGCAGATCCCGCTCCAGGTCTCCTCTGATGTCAGCATTTGCTCCACCAGGTTTTCCGGCGTCAGTCGAGTGTGTATCCTCGAAACAAGGTCGTCTCGCAATGCACGGAATCGTGAGCACTCAAATATCACGTGCTCAGCATTCTCCTCCACTCCTGGGCATGTTGGGCAGTACGATTCATTATCATGATTATATTTATAGAGGTACGCCCGAAAGCATCCATGACCCGATAGAGCTTGCGTCAGGTAGTAGCTTAGGTCCCCGTGTGACCGGTTTACCCATTTCGCTATGTTTGGAATTAGCCGGTGTGTCCACCTTCCCTTAGTTGAGGTGTCCCACATTCTCTGCCACTCCTTGACACTTTCTTCTCTCATTTCTTCCTTTGTCTCATCCGAGTTCTCCCGCTCATACCACTTTTTCCTCTCCTTTGCCAGAAGCTCCACTGGCACCATACCAGAAATAACGCTTATGGCATCCTCGGACACTGTCCGGAATTCGCTTGCCACACGCAAAGCACTTATCCTGTAAGGTGCTGCTATTTTCCTTCGGCACACCTTCTTCCCCAGTGCAACAGCCCAAATGGGTATCCCATAGGTGAGCACTGAGGTAGTTACTGATGCCAGTAGTCGCCTTCTTTTCTGCTTTGGGCCACCAACATTTGGAATTAGCCGTTGCAGTGTATTCGCCACTACAGAGGCTTTGCCGCTGACTTGCTCCACCTGCTTCTTGAAATTTAACCTGGCGTCAAGAGTCACGTCAAGGTACCGAATGAACGGCCGCGATGTGATCTCGGCATCACCGGCATAAAGGGTCACATTTTCGGTCTGCTTTCTGCTGGAGACGAGGAGCGCTTCTGTTTTATGTTCTTCCAGTTGCAGTCCGACAGAAGACATCCATTTCCTGATCTCAGAGAAAACCTCCCCGAATATGGCGATGACTTGCTCCACAAGTTTAGCGGTAATTACCACCGCCAAGTCATCTGCGAACGCCACCAGGCGCACCTCACGAGGGAGTCTCAGCATCAGTAAAGAATTGTAGAGGATGTTCCACAGAAGTGGCCCCAGTACTGAGCCCTGAGGAACCCCTCCAGTCACTCTATATGTCTTCGGGCCTTCGTCAGTGTTGTACACTAGAGACCTGTCATGCAGGTAGCTCGCCACCATCCTCCGAAGATACCATGGCACATTTAACTCTTTTAGAGCCACCATGACACAGTTCCATTTTGCCGAATTGAAGGCATTCCTGATATCAAGAGTTGCGATCAAGCAGTACTGCTTGGAGCCTCTTGTGTATCTTTTTCCTGATATGGCATCTTTTGCTGTATTGACTACATTGCTTATCGCATCCAATGTTGAACGCGATTTTCTGAAGCCATACTGGGTTTCTGCCAGCAGAGGATCCACGACCTCCTCGATCCTGTTGTAGATTATCCGTTCCAGGACTTTTCCGGCTGTGTCCAACATACAGAGCGGACGATAGGATGAAGGTTCGTCCGCAGGCTTTTTCCCTTTGGGTAGCAAAACTAATCTCTGCCATTTCCATTTATCCGGGAATGTCCCGTCCTTGAGACATGTGTTGTACATATCTAGGAACATTGCCGGTGCAACCTTGACAGCTGTTTTCAATGCAACGTTCGGGATCCCGTCGATGCCGGGGGCTTTGTTGTTTCCCACCCTTGATGTTGCAGTGAGCATGTCCTCTTCGGTGATGAGTGGAATGTCCTCGTCCATCTTCTCCTCGATGCCGTAACTCTCCTCTTTCTGTTCAGGGAAGAGAGTTGATATAATTCTCTTCAGTAGCTCTGGACAGGTTGGCGATGGCATGGACTGACTCTTCAGCCGATTCATGACGATCTTGTACGGCCTGCCCCACGGGTCATTATCGACCTCACTGAGAAGCTCTTTCCAACTCTCGATTTTTGCTTCCTTGATGGCCTTTTTCAGTTCCCTTCTGGCATCTTTGAACTTTTCTTCCATTGCAGTGAAGGTGGACTTTCCTCGAGCCCGTTGAGGTAGTCTACGAGTCCGGTGACACTTACTTCGAGGACTTGCTATCCCCTCGCTCCACCAGTATACCGGGGGTCAACGGTCATTACTTGTCTTCCGTGGCATAGTGATGTCACATGCTTCAGTAACTCTTCGCATGACCTCCTCCACTTTTCCCATTGAGTCCTGATAGTTTACAGGCCGAGTGTCCAATGCTTCGCAAAAGAGATCAGCTTCGAACAGTTTGGCCCCTCGCTTCGAGTCCTCATTTATCTCCCACAGTATGGCCTGATGATCACTGTGCGTGTAAATTTCCTGCACCTTCCACGAGGAACGGTGTCCTCTTACTAGGCTGCTACTGACAAAGGTGAGGTCCACAATGGATGAGGACTCTCCCTTGACAAAGGTAGGTTTGCTGCCTGTGTTGAGCAGGACCACATCTAGTGTGGACGTGGCCTCAAGCAGGGCTTGCCCCCTCGCATTCGTCCTCCTGCTGCCCCAGTCCACCGCCCATGCGTTGAAATCGCCAGCAATGGCTACTGGGAAGCGTTCCTTCGCATCTGAAGCCAGCCTGGTAAGGAAACCCTGGAACTCATCCAGAGTCCAACTGGGTGGTGCATAGCAGCTGTAATAATGTATGCCCTGGATCTTTACTCTCACAAAGCCCAGATCTGTCTGGCAGGCTGTATCCTGAAATGGGTACCTCCCGCAGGACCAGATCATATCATATATGTGTTTTTATGTGTATATGTATGTATATATGTATGTATATGTATGTGTATGTATGTATATGTATGTGTATGTATGTATATGTATGTATATCTGTATGTATATATAGACACACACACACATAATATATTTTAATATACAGGGTTCGTCCGGAAAATAAGTGTACTGAGCTCAGGAAAAAAAGTTATGACACTTTTACATATCTTAAGCTAATATTCCTCAAAATAGGACCCTTGTGAGTCGATACACTGATTCCAGCGGCGTTCCCATTCCTGGAACGCTCCTGCGAAGGCATCATCAGGAACCTCTCGAAGACATGTCGTCACGGTCTCTTTGATGGTGTCCAATGTCCCGTATCGCGTTCCTTTCAAACTAACTGCCTTTTTCAGCGTCGCTTGCCAACGTACCCCCCTCCAATCGCAGCCCGTCAGAGCGTTGCTGGGCGCGCCTGGAGCGGCGGGAAAAAATCAGTACACTTATTTTCTGGACGAACCCTGTATACACATATACACAACATTTATACAATGTACGTACAATAGTTATTACTTGGAATTGGACCAGGTTTGACTCTTATTTCATCCTCCCCATTCTTTCTACATAAATTACGTAGGGGAAATGTTTAATTTCAATCCTTAAGTACCATTCTATAAGTGATGCCTATCCCTTTTGGAATTTTTCTTTTGCCAGTCCTCTAACAGCAAAAACTTTGTTGTTGTGCAGGTATGCTTGAATATTTGGTGCTGAAGTCACATGGTGCTTTTGAGGGACAAGTGGAGGGTGTGGCACCATGCACCAAACAGGCATCGCTGCTTTCAGGAAGGGCGTCCAGTGGTGGCCAAGTGGCTGGGGGTAAGGTGGACAGGACATACAAGTTATATTACGGGGGAGCACACAAGAGGCCTGATGGGAACTCCACCATTATTGTCCGTGATCATCAGTGCCAGCCATATGCACTGGTTCCAGATGGAAATCGGTAAGCCTCGACAATACTCAAGTGGTTTGGTTTTCCCTATTTATTTCGCCATCTTTTTTATAAGTGCCACAGTTAGGTGGTGAAAATGTATCTGTAAAATGGTATTACTTCTAGGCATACAAAGTTAGCTTCATGGTGACTGTGCATTTTTGTGTTTCAAGTTAATGTTGTTGCCCTGTTCTTGTGGATGTTATGACTCCTTCCATGTAGGTTGTGCACCATTATCTCTTAATGCAATGCAGAAGGTTTCCACGTCACTGTAAAAATGGTTTATTGAACTATATGTTGTAGATACGTTTGGGAATGTTCATGTTTTGAGAAATGACATCGCAATTGCAAATGTTGGATGATGTGATTGGTAAAGACTTAAAAAGATTACCGAATGTCATGGATTTGAGAAATGTTGTATTCCTAACTGCATGGATGCATTGAAAAGTTGTTTTGTGAGCTATAGAGAGTGAAAGCAATGATTTGAATACTGTGCAATTCATCAGGAGAGAGGGAAGTGGGAAGATAGGTGAATATTATAACTAAAAAAGAAAAAATCAAATGAATTTTTCATATTTCTTAGTTCCTTTTCAAATTATTTGAAGGCATTTTTCGTGGTTGCGCATTATATTAAGTCCAGGTGGGTCATAGTCCAAGGCATCTTGCCATCTTGACTTTTCTCACATGGATTCTTTTCCACTTCTTTAAAAATATAGTTTATTGTGAAGTACCTTCTCTTCCTTTGTCCAGAGACTCCCATGATAATGGCTGCTGGCAGGGGAGGCCAAAATGTGGCCGAGCACGAAAGAAAATTTACAACTGCCAATACTAAATTAACAATAATGGATTAAGACACTTAACAGCTTCTTAAAGTCAGAGGACTCATGATTTATAAGCAAAGATTATATGTTCACCTTGTGATGAGCTCTGGCATTTGCTGGGATGGAGATGGGAGTCCATAACCCTTTCTCATGGTCAAATTTACTGAAATTGTTTCCCAAGCTAAACTATGAGGAAATTTAAGTGGGATTTCTCTCCCATCCATCCATCCATTCATTAAAGATGATCCAGGGAGTTGTGCTCTGAGGACGGATCGAATGAGTTAGTGAGTACAGTTACAGCACAGTCATTCATTTGATATGTATTTGTGGGAACTCTATTGATGGTTGGTGCAGGAAAATAATCAATGGAGGAATGACACATTTAGATTTTCTCCTTAATCCTTTTTATTGGATTAAAATTCAGAAGAATTCCATACCTGTGGATCATTTGTTACTCTGCAGGATATTGAAGAAACAAAATGAAAGCTGTACATGGACTGAGGACAAATCTTTTTTATGATAAGAAAACATAACTCAAAAGTAATTTTTTTGAATATGAGCATTACTTGTATGAGTCAGTATTTGGTACAAGACATACAAATCTCTTTATTTTTTCATGTTTTCTGTTTTCCATGTCCATTAGGTTTTACTACTGTTTTTACTCATCCAAGGCGGACTGAGCCTTAATTGCACTGAACTATCAATACTAAAGTGTTTCTAAATTTGGCCTGAATCGAAGCCATGTTAATCATCCTCAAGATTAAGATGGTCAAAATGAGGCCTACAGCACTATCTACATTGCTGTTAACGGTCGCTGGTTGAATATGATATTCATTCCAGCATTACCAATACAGCATACAAGTACGGTTGCTTGCCTTCCTAAGGGAAAAGACCTGGCTCATCTTGTGAGCTCACGGGGAATCATTTTATGGGATTTGAAGCAAATCAATCTACATGTGAATGAATCCAATCAAATGAAAAATAGCACTATATATTCAAATGTCATTTTTAAGGAAAGTGTTGAATGTGATCAAACAATCGAAGGTGATTTTTAGATGGTCCTCAAATTTATTTACCGCAAATAGCATGAACCTCCCTTCTTTTGCCCTATATTACTTCCTCCTCCTGTAGCACTTCACATGTTCTATCTGCCTTCATTCTTTTCCCGTCTCATCCATCCTCTCCCCTTTGCTAACACAATTTTCACCTTCCATCATGGCCTTCCATAAGCCATTCTTTCTCTCTCCATGTTATCTTCCCACACCACCCGCAATAGCGCACCTTCTCTCTCCAGATTTCACCCATAGCATCTTAACCTCTTCTCCCTTCACCATACTTGCTGGCCCCCAGTGGCGGTAGGCAACATAACATTCTCGCCTGTTAATCCCAAGGTCGTGGGTTCCACTCCCGCTTAGATAGGTTGCCCTCCACTTACGGCACATAGGTGAAAGAGAATCTTTTCTAGAAATCTCTTTTTAATAACATCAAACAGACCCATCTTTCACTTTCACTTCAAAATATGCACACAATCATATTAAACAAACAAGATTTGCATCAAACAGACCAATCTGTGAGCATATAGATATTACTCTACAGTAAGACATGCACAACCAGATAGACAACCTTTAGCAAAAGGAAAAGCATACTGGGTGTTTCCCACAAACAAGCTGAATGGCTTTTTTTTGCCAATGCCAGCAGCTCAAGTGGAGAGATTCGTGGCAGGAAAGGTAGATAGATAGATAGATAGATAGATAAACGTCTTTATTCTGGGCGAAATTGAGACCTTCAGGTCCCCTCTTCCATTTAACCCATCGTCAGATAATGTTATAAAGAACATAGCAAACATGTACAAGAATACAAATAATAAAATAGAGATGGTAAACACAATTACAAGAGATATTAATAGCATATACAAGTGTAAACAAAGCGATAGTTGATACATCAGAAATAAATTTGAACAAAATATATTAACATTAAAGAAAAACAAGATACATGAGGGAAACATAAATAACATAAAATAAATAATTAATATAATAATAATAATAAAAGAAAAATAAATAAATTAAAAAAAAATAATGATAAAAATAATAATAAAATAAAGATTACTTTTGAAATACTTGATGAAATAAGAAATTACTTTTGAGTCGTTAAGAGTTCAAAAGAAAGGAAGAACGTAAGAAATAAAGGTGGTCAGGTTCCTGTGTAGAAGAATGAGATGAATTACGGTAAGGAGGAAATTTGCTAGGAGTTGTTTTGTTTGAGCAGGAGCTCTTTAGTGAGTTTTTTCTTGAATATTTTAAGTGAGCGGCAATTCTTAATGTCAGTAGGTAAGGAGTTCCAAAGTCTACAGGCTGTAATGTGGAAAGAGTTACTATAGATTTCTGTCCTGTGTTTAGGTATTAAATAGAGATGTTTTCTCCGTGTATTGGCATCATGCACACTGTTAATCGGAGTGAAGTTACAAGATAAGTATTGAGGGATTTCATAGTTTCTGATTTGGTAGAGAAGCAAAAGGATGTGCATATTCCGTCTAGGCTTGAGTTGTAACCATTTAAGTTCGCGGTAATACTCAGAGACGTGGTCGCTTTTCTGAAGGTTAAAGATGAATCTCACACAAGCATTTTGTGCATGCTGGAGTTTAAGGGATAGCTCAACTGATAAATCTTGATATACTGAGTCGCAATAGTCAAAATGAGGAAATATGAGAGTCTGGATTAATTGTTTGCGTAGGGAAAATGATAGTAGGCTTTTGATATTTTTGAGGGAGTGAAGACAACAATAAATGGTTTTACAAGTTTTAATAACATGCTCAGTCCAAGTTAATGTTTCGTGGAGAACTATTCCAAGATTCTTTACTGTTTTCTGGTAAGGAATGATGGAGTCAGGTAGTTGAAGTGGTGGAATCTCGGTGTAACTAAGAGTTGAGAGGAGTCGTGAATGCCCAACAATGATCGCTTGGCTCTTCTTTGGATTAATTTTAAGAAAATTAAGTGTACTCCAGTTTGAGAGAGAGTCCAGGTCAGAGTTTATATGTTCTATCACGGTAGGAAGATCATAAGTGGAAGAATGAAGATAGATTTGTAAGTCGTCAGCGTACAAGTGATATTTGCAGTATTTAAGTTGAGTGGATATATCATTAATATAGAGGGAGAAAAGTAGAGGTCCAAGTATGGATCCCTGAGGAACACCACGTGTTACTTCAATCCATTCTGAGGAAGATGAGGTGGTGCTAACCTTTTGAAAACGGTCGTTGAGATAGGATTTGAACCAAGACAGGGCAGTAGGGGAGAAATTCAGTGTGCGAAGTTTTGTAATAAGTATGTCTTTTTCAACAGAATCGAAGGCTTTACTGAAGTCGAGAAGACCCATAATAATTACCAGTCTTTTGTCCATGGCGTATCTAATATCGTCCGTGACTTTAATTAGTGCTGTGGTGGTGCTATGAGATTTACGAAAACCGGATTGCAGAGGATTAAAGGAATTGGCATCTCTAAGAAACTGTGAGATCTGCTCGTGTACCAATTTCTCAAGAGCTTTGGATAGTGTAGGCAAGAGACTAATAGGTCTGTATTCGGACAGATCAGAGGAAAGATTTTTCTTCGGAATGGGGCGAACAAGAGCCCTTTTCCATTGAGAAGGAAATTTATTTTGCATAAGGGACCAGTTGAATATGTGTGTAATAAATGGCAAAAGTATGTGAATTAATTTCTTTATTAAAAATATCGGAATTTCATCTGAACCTTGTGCTTTAGATTTAATATTCCAAAGTGCATGGAGTACCTGTGTCTGGGTGACAGTAGAAAAGCAAAAAGGATTAGTTGAATAGCTCGGACTTTGTTGAAGGAGTTTTTTGATGTATGCTTGTTTAGTGTCATTGTGTTTAGTGTCATCTTGAAGTGGAGGAGTTATGAATTGTTTGTTGAGTGTGTTAAGGCATACGGAAGACGGGATTTCCATGGCTTTGATTTTCCCAACACCAAAGGCTCTGAGATTGCTCCACAGTTCGGCGGAAGATTGTTTGAAGCCATTAGAAGAATGAAGAAATCTAATTTTAGCGTTTCTGATGAACTGTTTGGTCTTGTTTCTGAGGGATTTGAAATGTTGCAGTGAGCTCGTGTCCTTGGCTTTACGAAAGGCCCGTAGTGCAGAATCACGTCTGGCCATCATGCGTTTTATGTCCGTGGTAAGCCAGGGAGTTTGAGGTTTAGAAATTCGCTTGGTGATGAGGGGGGGCATGTGTGTTGATTAGAACAGAAAGGAGAGAATTGAGGTGATGGACCTTGTCATCAATATCACTTAGATGCTCAATAGTGAACCATGGGAGAGTTGAGGCATCAGCCAATAGCATCTTGTCATTGATATTTTTAAAATCACGGTATGTAATGTATCTCTGTTTGAACTGAGGGCATTTAACGGAATAAGCAATATATATGAGATCGTGGTAGGAGATTCCAGGAGCCGGTAGTTGACCATGTAGTAAGATTTTATCAGGGTTTGTAGTGAGTAGTCTTAGGTAGTGAGAGGTCTTAGGAAAACAACGCAACATGCATCAGTTGTCTTTAGGCTGTTATAGTGTGCGAATCGCTGCCAAAACTGGATCCAGTTTGAGGGTCTCATCACAAATTCATGATGCCATTTTCCCTGGAGCAGTGGTACGTGATAAAAGTTTGTGTTATGCTCTGAAAATCAGGTTAGGAAGATGAAGCAATACCCTGAGGAATAGTTTTGTACAGGGCAAGATGTTTGGGGAGGTTAAAGATGTTGTTCATAATGGGGAATGCTCTGGATGTACACAGTGGGACGAAAATGTGCAGAAAGTGAGAGACATGCTCAATTCTGAATGATGCTGGTGTGTCAGAATGATAGCAGAAGAGTGCACTATTCTGGAAACCTCATTGCATTCAAGCAGAAGATTAGCCAAGAGGACAGTGTGTGCCATGATGGTTTCCAAGGTGCTGTTGGAAGAGTAGAACGGCTGCTTGTGTGGCAATCTCATGTGATCTCTTGGACTGCTGTGAAGGTGTTGTTCCACCTTGATGTACACCATTGGACTTGTTTTTGTTCTGAAAAATAAAAGGAGCTAGAAAGGCAACCATTTTGGAGCTCTGGATAATGTCTAAGAGGTCATGACAAGGTGCCTGCACTAGGTTCTCATTGATGCCTTCCATTAAGTGTTCCGTGACTGTCAGAGGTGCTTGCATCTATGCTTAAAGGAAGGTACCATTTTAAGAATTTGAACTGTTTGAACTTCGATCTGCAATAATTTTTTTCCTGGAGTCATTGTACTTATTTTTGGGAATGACCCTATACAAACACCCAATGATTTGTTATATCTAAATTAACTTTCATTTGGATCCGTGTTTGCCTAAATTCTCATTTTGGATTCCACATAGTTGTAAACTATGTATAAATGCAAGTCACTGCAAACAAATCATCCGACATAATGCCCATACTAAGAAAGTTTCTCTTGCTCATTTTGCATGAAGGACAACTTTTCAAACCAATAATGTTGTCCTCTACATCCTCTCGGCCATCTTAGAAGAGTTTGCGCCACTTGAAAACTGCAGTTTTTATGACATGATTGCATCTGTGAACACTTGGCGAATCATGCCTAACGTCTCCGTACCGGATTTCCCCAGTCCAACACGAAATGTGTGATTGCATACCCCTGTTCAATCATTCGCTGCATTTTGCGCTTGCACTGAGTCACTTGACAGGGGTCCACTGGAAACATTATAAAACCTGAACTAACGCTCGCAGGTGCTTGTAAACAAAAAAATACCGGGACCGTAAACTTGATTGGCACTAAGTGATAAGAAAGAAAAGGGAAAAAACACACACGCAAGCCAAAATAAATAATAAAAATAATCAAACAAACTTACAACCACTCGATCACCAGGGTGTGTTACAAAATAGCTTTCACTCTCGTGAATCACATTCACACACACTCAGGGTTTGCAAGGATCCCTCCTATGTCAGTGACCCATCAATCACACAAATAAATGAAAATTATTAAAGGATGTAAAGTAACAAATCAACTTAAGTGAATACACAGTCACTCAATCACTCAGGTATGCTCGAAAACATTGACCTCTGTGATTCACATATACTCACACGTTCAGGGTTTACCAGGATTCCTCCCAGGCCAGGGACCCGCCAATCACACAGAAATAACAACACGGAAAATAAGGGACTTTGGTAAAAACGCAATCACCTAGGTGTATCGGACCTTTGCTTGTCATATGTTTAAGATAAGGTCCCCCAACACCAAGCCTGCACAGTGTGAGCACGCTGTGACTTAGTCAAGCCAGGAAAAATTGTTCCTGATACTTTTTTTATATAAATCTTGTAACAATTAAGGTTTGAACAATAGAATTTGTGCATCATTGCACCCATGTTATTTACATTCAATACTTACCTGCGGTTATATTTATTTATTGTGCCCAATGCGATGCACTCTTACTGTTTTTGTAGAAGTGAAAATGGTAGAATACATGTATTCGATGGTTTCTGGCTCAACTTTGTGGAAGTTCATATTCGTTGAATGAAGAACATGATTTTTCCACTGTTCTTGGAAACAAGAACATTGGAAAAATACATTGTGTTCTTTCTTTAATGGCAGAATACATCGCTATGAGTGGCACCATCTCAATGGTTTTGATATGGAACATAGCTATGTACGGCGTGGAAACATGATTATTGAAGCAGAAGGATGGATGTAGATTGGAGGCTTTTGAAATGTGGGTGTGGAGAAGAATGGAGAAGGTGAAATGGACCGAAAGGAAAACAAATGAGGAAATGCTAGGTATGGTGGGCGAGGAGAGGGTATTGTTGGGAGAAATCCTTAGGAAACACAAAAAAATGGATGAAAGGCATATTGTGCGGCAGTGAGATGTTGAAGACGGTAATAGAGGGGAGAATGTTAAAGTCAAACGAGGATGGGACAGGAATAGAATGGGGATAATGGACAAGAGGAAGGGAGCATTCGGAGATGAAGAGGGACATGTTGTAGAGTAGGATGTTGTATTTTGTTTTGTTAGGAGATATTTATTAGGTATTTGTGTCCATCCAAAACCTACCTTAAAAAAATGTTTTTGAAAATTTTCCCAATATTAGTTGTCACTTGTTTCTTTTCTGTCAATCTGCTTTTTATGTGTACTTCATTCACAAGGTTAGGTTTTTCTCAAGGATGACTTGGTTAAAGCACTCGGCCGGATATCGAGGGATCCGGGTTCGAATCCTGGTCAAGGCGAATGATTTTTACTCTCTGAAATGGTTGCATTATAATGCACACATAGCGGGTGACTCCGTTAAAGTTACTGTTACAGTTTCTTGTAATATGAGGGACCTGATATAGATTAGTTTGCTAGGTGGGGAGTCACAAAATGTTTATTTGATAGTTGTGTCCATCCAAAAACCTACCTTAACCGGTAGATTACCTAATAATAATATGAATATCAAAATATCCCCTGGAAAAGAATGAATGATATTGCAAAAACATTTTGCTGAGGTTTAGGCAGCATAAATTTCTTCATTTCAGCAATGTGTATTTGCATATTATTTCCCATTTTCTCCTAATATTGGCAATGGAAATTGACCTTTAACCATAGCAAAGCCAGTGAATAGCCCCCCGTCACCTTTAATTGGTGGCTGATGTTTTGTTAAAGAAGAGGGGGGTATATTTGGGCAAATGTGGTAGTTATAAAATAGTTTGTCCTAATGGGAAAAGTTTTCAAGTATTTATTTTTCCATTTGGTTGGAAAAAACAGTTTTGGCTAAGTGCTAGTTTGTATCTTGTATGCATTAGAATTAATTGTGCATTATAATTGTGAATGTTCATTGTGTCATTCACCAGGAAAGACATCCGAAATGCTGTTGAAGCTGCCCACAAGGCACAGCCAGGGTGGAGCCAATCCGGAGCGCACCTGCGGGCACAGGTCTTGTTCTACTTTGCTGAGAACCTTGATCTACGGAAGGAGGAGTTTACCAAGGAACTGACAAGGTTGAGTTTGGACAGAGGCATTTGCACTTCTGCTTAAGGTTCTAAATTCCATTTCCTCATCTTCTTGTTTCTATCCCCTTGAAATTATCATTGTACTTCATCATTTCTAAATAATGTTCTAAGGGATAACGTGGTGTCCAGTGGACTTAGCGCTGGGCTGCTGACTCAAGGGCCCTGGTTTAATTTGAGAGGTCTCTGAGCACCCTCGGCTTCATAGGAGCTAGGTGATTTTTCAGGTGCTAAATATTCTAGGGAAACTGCGGGCAGCACGGGAAGGAATTGGTCCCCCTTCCCTGAAGTGTGAATTTCACATGCCATTGGGCTTATTGCATTTTCAAAAACTCTTCTCAGCATATCTTGCGTTATTCCAGCTATGACATCTGCAATTCCCTCCTCAAGACCTTCCAAGGTCCTTGGTTGAACATTATAAACTAACACTGCCCATCCGGACTATCCACTCGCACCTGAGCAGTTGGAGCCATACATGTACAGGTTGCGGATCAGTCTCCTGTCCCTCCAATCTATTCCTATTTTCTGCAATATACTCATTAGTATTTCCCAAATCACTCTTATCAAACGCTTTTTCGAAATCTGTGAAACAGGCAAATACGTCCTGATTGTATATTCCTCTCGATTAGTGATCCCATTACTGCAATGGCATCATGCGTACCTCTCCCCTTCCTAAACCCAAAGTCATCATCCCCAAAGTAATCATTTGCTTTATTCTCTATCCTTTTGTTGATGATCCTGAGAATAACTTCAGCAGCGTGGGATATCAAACCTATTTTTCTGTAGTCCTCACATGATGTAGCTTTTACTTTTTTTGTAATAGGAACTAACACTGATCTTGCAAAGTCTTCCGGCCAGATTCCTTCCTTGTAGATACTATGAATAAGTCCAAATAGTCTTTGTCCCGCATTTCCCTAAACCTTTCAATAGCTCCACAGGAATGTTGTCTACCCCAACAGCCTTATTTATTTTTATCTCCCTTAATTCCTTTTCTATCTCGTCGTCGAGTAAGCCTGGACCTAAGCTATCTGCTGTCATGTTCCTTTTCTATGTCTAACCTTGTTGGCCTAAGTTCTTTACCATGCAGTGTTTCTATATATTCCTTCCATCTCTCTTGGATTTTTCCTGGTTCAACTATTATCTTACCCCACTTATCTTTAACTGTTAGCACAGATCTTGCCTTCTTACTTCCCGATAATAACTTAACCTTGCTGTAAAGCGCACCAATTTCACCCTTATTATGTAAATTTTCCATATCCTCGCATTTCGTTTTCCACCATTCTTCTTTTCCTTTGTCGCCCATCTCAATGTATCGTTTAACTCTTTGTACTTCATTTTGCTAACTCTGTGTTTACATTCTTCCATCTTCTTCTCTCATCCATTTTTGCAATTCTCTCATCTGTGACCCATGGTTTCCTTATGCTTTTCCCGTTAACGGTTCCTATAGTGTCATTTGCGGCTTTCGATATCACTTTCTTGATACATCCCATTTTTCTTCGATAGTACTCAGCTCTTTACTGTCATCCATGATTCCTCTACAGCCTGCTGATACTCCTTCCTTGTTAATCCATTTAATGCTTCTACGTTCCATTTCGTAACCCACCACCCCTGCCTTATCTTTTTGAAATGGGCCCTAGATTTCATGAAAATAAACTTGTGGTCAGAGTCCGCATCCGCTCCCGGGAAACTGTGCAAATTTATCACACTGTTCCTAAACCTGTGCCTTACCAGAATATAATCTTACTGATTCCTTTGTGAGTCGCCTGGCATTTTCAATGTATACCTATGTCTTTTGTGGTGTCTAAACCATGTGTTGGTAATGACTAACCCCTGTCTCCTGCAGAATTTAATTGCTTTCTCCCCGCGTGCATTCCTCTTGCCTAACCCATAGTTCCCCACCCCATCACCAACTCTTCCTTGCCTACCGTCGTATTTCAATCCCCCATCACTGTCCAATGTTTCCCTGCAGGAACACATGCAATTATATCCTCTAATTCATCGTACATCCTATCGAGTTCTTCCTCCTTGTGGTTGCTCGGTGGCATGTATACCTGAACAATGGCCAAGTTTGTCAGCTCTGCTTTAATCTCTACGAGTAAAATTCTATCAGTTGCTTGCTCTACATTGACTATGCTTCTTCCTACCCCTTTATTTAATATCACGGCAACCCCTGGTTGGGTCTCGTTTCCCCCCCCCCCCCCGCAATATATATCTCTATAATTATCACTCCAGTAATCCCCGCTATCCTTCCATCTCACCTCGCATAGACCTAATATCTGATCTAACCTTCCACCTCACCTCGCAACATCTATATTACCTCTTTCCATCTCTCGCTTAATATTCTCTAATTTCCCTGTCTTAAACATTGTCCTGACGTTTAATGTTCCTTTTCTAACTAATTCGGTCTTTTTCTTCTGTGTCTTCTGTCCTGCTGCTGATATTTCTCCCCTGCATGGGTTTTGTGGGATGACGACCACTGAAACCTTGCCTCTCCTGCTACCGAGCATAACACACAGCCCCTTGGGCTGAGTCCCGTAGTTCCCAGGACTCAATATTTGTCTTGTGTCCATCATTTTTCGTGGGAATAATAATTGAGATGGTTCCCGTTGCCTTCCTCAATAGTGTTTTTAACGTGACACCATCACTTACTGTCTGCCCCACTGGGGTCAGATGCCTTTGCAGCCGCCTCACTGAGGAATAGATGCTACGTGGACTACCTTTCGTCTGGCTCCTAACCTTTGACCTATCTACACAGCATAGCTCTAGGGGTCATCGGAATGCACAAGCCCTTCGACCACGACAAGGTTGTAGTCCATGGGGGGGTAAATATATAAGTAACCCGTGGAAATTCAAAATTTGCAATACTTTTTGAACAGACCTTGTACACACCAATATGCATCATGCAGTTGTTGTTGTGCTCGTATACCAAATCATTAATATTGCATTTTAAATAGTAGTAATCGGGTGCTTTGGTTCAATCTTGTATATGATTTTCACATTCCTTATGGGAAAGACTAACACCGAACTAAAAAACTAAACTAGTACATTGGAACTTTGCACATGGGAGCAACACTATTGGTCCCAAAATAACTTGTTCATTAAGTAACTTTTCGCATAATGAATGATGAGGAGATGGGAATTCTCAGATTCATTGCGTGCCTGCTGCTGCAGCTTCTCAAGCCCTCATTCTGTTAGCATTTTAGTGTTACTACTGATCACCCATTTTTCCAAACTTATGTTCAAACATATTATTAGTGATTTTTGTGTGCAAAGTTAAGTAATATTTGGTGCATAGTAAAATGGACCCCAAAGAAAAATATTTATGAAGAAATTCATAAGAGAATAAAAACAACAGTAGAAATGAAAAGTAAAATCATTGAAAATTGGGAAAAGGTGATCTAGGCTGATCTAGTATGCAGATCAACAATTTGTTGACAAAAAATTTGCCCTTTGTTTCAAGAGCAAGGACAAGACTAAGGAGATTGATACTTCAAATAGGGTGACTAGAGTATCTCCACAATGGTTTGTATTCTCCATGATGTTGAAAGGTTGCTTCTCATATACATAAACGAAAATCAATTTCAATGGGACACCATTAACAGGAATATAATTTGTGAGAAGGGGAAATCAATTTCTGCTGTTCTCCTTAATGAGAGGTCAGGATGATCCACCACCAAACAAGTATTTAAGGGGAGTTGTATTAGGTTCGAAAAGTTAATGAGAAGAACTGGCATACACAGTGTTGTGATGAATGGGGACTCAGTAAAGCTGTGAGTCAAAGGCAGCAGAGAACTTCATCAGTGACTTAAAGAAGCTCATAGATTCCAAGGGAAGAAGACGCTAAACTGAATAATTTGTTCTGGTGGCTATATTTGGGGCCATAACAGTAGAAGAGAATGCAATGGCTGATTAATTATGTGATGGTCATTCTGAATTGCAAATTTACCAAATTTTAAAGTGTCGATGAAAACAAATGTCTTTAGACAGTTTTCAAGTAGAAAGGAATCAGGTATGTATCCCAAATAATTAACAATTTATTTCTATTCTCTTTTGCTTTTACATGTACAATTCGTATTCCCAGTTGCCTCATTCCAAAATAGAAGAAGAATGTGAACCTTGTTCCTAAACAATATATGCATGATTATCTTATAAAAAAGCTTGTTTAATTTATTCTTTTCAGCAGGGAACTTATTATCATGGTTAACATTGCTTTTTATGCTGAAAGTTGTTTTACTAAACAAGAATTGTTTCACTGTACGAGAAAGGTCATGGAATTGATTATACTGGTATTATGAGGTTCCACTCTACTGAGCTAAAAATTGAGTTTCTTCAAGTATGACATAAAGTAGATTGTTACTATATTGTTAAATGGTGTTTTGCTTGTTTTCTTTATTTGGTGGAATATGTTCATAGTATTTGTCAAAGAAGAACAGCAATTCCTCAGTTACTAGTTTTGCAGCTGTGGTAAGACCATGGTCGTCAATTAATATTAACTTTTTAATTGTTGGTGGTGGAATTGGTTTGTTCCTCTTAAAGTCTATACAGTGTTTGTCTGATTAATGACTTCATGCTACTTTTGCTTTGTATTGTTTACTTATTTGTCCGTATTTATCTTTTACTCCTTGACTCTCGTGTCTGTTACCCTCCTCGTAAAGGTTAGTGGGCCTCTCCGAGAAGGCAGCCATTCAGGAGTTGAATCAGTGTGTGGAGTGCCTCTTCTTCTGGGCTTCTGTCTGTGACAAGTGCCCAATTCCTCAGTGCCAGATGCCACCATTGGTGGAGTCAAAGGTCAGCGTGTCCATCAGCTATGATCCCAGGGGTGTGATCGGTGTGCTGAGCCCTGCGTCCTGCACCTCTCCACTCCTCACTCCACTCTCAATCATCGCACCAGCAATTGCCCTCGGCAATACAGTTGTCGTAGTCCCCGACATGTGCTGCCCGCTACCCATGTTCTGGCTTTGTCAGGTGGCTGATACATCGGACCTGCCTGCTGGCGTGATCAACGTGATATCGGGTGAATATTAAATTATTTTTTTGTAAATGTGTTTTGGTGAGTGTGTGTGTTTATTTTTGTGTAAAAAGTCCCCTGGGGGTCAAAGAATGTTTACTTCCAAATTATGTATTTTGCTTCATTTTATGTTCTTTTCAGTTTTTCACAAGCAAGGCCTCTAGGTGTTGGTATTCAGAATCAAGTAACAGCAGAGATTAACAATGATACAGCATTCTGTTTCATATTTCTCCGTTTCAAATGTCTCAAATTGGGCATTATTGCAGTATGACCCAAACCCTGTCACTATGCATTTGCCAAATTCTTTTAAGGCGGAGAGAGGTGATTTATTGTCCTACTCAGCACTAAGGGTTAATATTATGTTATGATTACACACCTTTGGCTACAATCAGAATTAGCATGGGGAAGTAAGGACACTTTCATCTATGATATTTGTCCAGGTACCTTCTTTATTACACTTGTATTTACTGCGAACGCTTTTTAAAACAGACCTATTTCATCTGCACAATAGATCTGAAATCACTGTAAACTATGTTCTGTCATCAATGCTGGCATTTTTTTCTGTAAATGTCCATAAGACTCACGTCACACTCTCATTGCAAATATTGCAGTACTCCCAAAACTACTACAAGCAACCAACACTTGCGGTGCAGTTCTCAGCATGCGAATATATTAATAATAATAATAATATATATAATGTTCGTCCTTTATGTATGTTCCTTTCCCCTTTCCTTATCTCTATTTCTATGTGAATGAATATATGTGTGTGTGTATATATATATATGCATGTACATGTATATATATGTATATTTCTCGGTTCAAGTCCTGGTCGAGGAAAATATTTTTAAATTTGTGATCTGGTCAAATCTGCCTTCCCCACCTCTCTTGTGTTAGTCCTTTATGTGTGTTCCTTTCCCATTTCCTTATCTCAATTTTTATCTGAAAGAATATTTGTTTGCCGTATGGTGGGATTTTATGTTTGAATATGTATGTATATGTATATATATGTATTATATATACATTAGGTCCATCTTCATCTCTGTGTACTTCCTTCTACCTGTCCAGCATCCCTATCCTGTTCCTGCCCTTTCCCCTTTTGCCTAACATCCTCCCCTCTATTACCTTCTTATAAATTCCACTACCGCTCAATATGCCTTTCATCTATTTTTCCTGCCTCCATAGGATTTCTCTCAACAAACCCCTCTCCTCACCCACCATCTCCAGTACTTCCTCATTTGTTTTCCTTTCGGTCCATTTCACCCTCTCCATTCTTCTCCACACCCACATTTCAAAAGCCTCCAATCTACATCTATCCTCCTGCTTCAAAGAGGGGAGAGGCACGCGTGATGCCTAGAGCAGGGATGAGGTCACTAATTGAGATGAGCATGAAATACAATCTATATATAAAATATAAATATATATATATATATTCTAGAGCTGTGCTGGCGGGAGTATTAATAATTGCTCCTGGTAGAGTCACCCATGCCAGATAGGTCTAAGGTTAGGAGCCAGACGAAAGGTAGTCCACGCAGCGTCTGTTCCTCAGTGAGGCAGCTGCAAAGGCAGTTGGGCGGCCATTAAGTGATGGTGTCACATTAAAAACACTATTGAGGAAGGCAACGGGAAACCACCTCAATTATTACTCCCAAGAAAATAATGATGGATGCAAAACAGAAATTGAGTCCTGGCAACTGCGGGACTCGGCTCAAGCGGCCGTGTGTCGTGCCCGGCAGCGGGGGAGGCAAGGCTTCCGCGGTCGTCATCCCACGAAACCCTTGCAGGGGAGAAATAACAGCAGCAGGACAGAAGACGCAGAGGAAGACGAAAGTAGTTAAAATAGGAACATGGAACATCAGGACAATGTTGAGGACAGGAAAATTAGAAAATATTAAGCGAGAGATGGAAAGAGGTAATATAGATGTTTAAGGTCTCTGCGAGGTGAGATGGAAGGAAAGCGGGGATTACTTGAGTGACAATTATAGAGTGATATACAGCGGCGGGGACGAAAGCAAACGAGGGGTTGCCGTAATATTAAATAAAGGGGTTGGAAGAAGCATAGTCAACATAGAGCAAGCAACTGATAGAATTTTACTCGTAGAGATTAAAGCAGATCCGACAAACTTGGCCATTGTTCAGGCATACTTGCCACCGAACAATCACAAGGAAGAAGAAGTCGATAGGATGTACGATGAGTTAGAGGATATAATGGTGTGTGTTCCTGCGAGGAAACATTTGATAGTGATGGGGGATTGGAATGCAACGGTAGGTGAAGGATGAGATGGTGGTGAGGTGGAGGATTATGGGTTAGGCACGAGGAATGAACGTGGGAAGAAAGCGATTGAATTCTGCAGGAGACAGGGGTTAGTCCACACCAACACATGGTTTAGGCATCATAAAAGGGGTAGGTATACATGAAAAATGCCAGGTGACTCAGAAAGGTATCAGTTAGATTATCAAACCGAACGGTATTAGGGTTAACCTTGTGAAATTTATCCATGATGGAAAGGAGACAAACTATGCAAATTTCACTTGAATAGAGATTTATTCACGACCCGGGTTTCAAACACTTAATGTGTTTGAAACTGAATGTTTGAAAATGTTTGAAATGTTTGAAACTTAATGTGTCTCCTGAAGATGACATTAAGTGTTTGAAACCCGGGTCGTGAATAAATCTCTATTCAAGTGAAATTTGCATAGTTTGTCTCCTTTCTATCAGTTAGATTATATTATGGTTAGGCACAGGTTTAGGAACAGTGTGATAAATTCGCAGTTTCCCAGGAGCGGATGCGAACTCTGACCACAATTTAGTTGTTATGAAATGTAACGTCCGTTTCAAGAAGATAAGGCAAGGGCGGCGGGTTAGGAAATGGAACGTAGAAGCATTAAATGGATTAACGAGGAAGGAGTATCAGTAGGCTGTAGAGAAAATAATGGATGACGGTAAAGAACTGAGTACAATCAAAGAAAAATGGGAATGTATCAAGCAAGGGGTATCGGAAGCAGCAAAAGACACTATAGGAACCATTAACGGGAAAAGAATAAGGAAACAATGGGTCACGGATGAGATGATTGCAAAGATGGATGAGAGAAGAAGATGGAAGAATGTAAACAATAAATTGAGAAGGGCCACAAATAAAGCAAAAGAAGAATGGTGGAAAATGCAATGCAAGGATATGGAAAGTTTACAGAAGAAGGGTGAAATAGGTGCTATATACAGCAAGGTTAAGTTATTATCTGGAAGTAAGAAGGCAAGATCCTTGCTAACAGTTAAAGATAAGTGGGGTAAGATAATAGTTGAACCAGGAAAAATCCAAGAGAGATGGAAGGAATATATAGAAACACTGTATGGCAAAGAACTTAGGCCGACAAGGTTAGACATAGGAAAGCACCATGACGTAGAAAAAGATAGCTTAGGTCCAGGCATACTCGACGATGAAATAGAACGGGCATTAAAAGTGATGAAAGCAAATAAGGCCATGGGGGTGGACAACATACCTGTAGAACTGTTGAAATGTTTAGGAAAATGCGGGAAGGAGGCCCTATATGGACTGATTCGTAGTACCTATGAAGAAGGAATCTGGCCGGAAGATTTAGTGAGATCGGTGTTAGTTCCTATTCCGAAAAAGGCAAAGGCTTCGTCATGGGAGGATTACAGAACAATAAGTTTGATATCCCACGCAGCAAAAGTTATTCTCAGGATCTTCAACAAAAGGATAGAGAGTAAGGCAAATGATTACTTAGGGGATGATCAGTTTGGGTTCAGGAAAGGAAGAGGTACGCATGATGCCATTGCAGTAATGAGATCACTAGTCGAGAGGAATATAGAATACAATCAAGACGTTTTTGCCTGTTTTATAGATTTCGAAAAAGCGTGTGATAGATTGAATTGGGAAAAATTAATGCGTGTATTGCAGAAAATAGGAATGGATTGGAGGGACAGGAGACTGATCCGCAACCTGTACATGTCTGACTGCTCAGGTGCGAGTGGGGAACAGAGAGTCTGGATGGGCAGTGTTAGGAAGAGGGGTAAGGCAGGGTTGCCCATTGTCACCGGTGCTGTTCAACTTATATGTGGAGGAATTGATTAAAGAGGCATGGGAAGAACTGAATGTAGGAATGAAAGTCGGAAGGGAATTCGTAAAATCGGTTAGGTTTACTGATGACCAAGCATTAGTTGCTCAGTCAGCCAAGGGGTTGCAAGCATTGCTGAGTGAATTGAAGGTTCAGTGCGATAAATATGGGATGAGAATCAATATTAATAAAACAAAGGTTATGCGGTTTTCCAGAAAGAAAAAGGCTAAGCTATATATTAAAATAGGCGGGGAAAAAATAGAGCAGGTACAGCAGTTTACCTTTCTCGGAAGTGTTTTGGATCAATATGGTCAAAATAGTAGGGACGTAAGGAGAAGAATTGAGCTAGGCAAGGAGGCTTTCTCAAGGAGGCTTTATCAAGGAGGAGGGAGTTGATGACGGGGGCATTGAGTAGGGATGTTAAGAAGAGACTCGTAAAAACTCTGATATGGAGCGTAGCTATGTATGGCGCGGGAACGTGGTACTGAAGCAGGAGGATGGACGTAGATTGGAGGCTTTTGAAATATGGGTGTGGAGAAGAATGGAGAAGGCAAAATGGACCGAAAGGAAAACAAATGAAGAAGTACTGTAGATGGTGGATTAGAAAAGGGGTTTGTTGATAGAAATCCTATGGAGGCAGGAAAAATGGATGAAAAGCATATTGATCGACAGTAGTGGGATGTTGAAGAAGATAAAAGAGGGGGGAATGTTGGGCAAGCAAGGAAAGGGCAGAAAAAGGATAAGGATGTTGGACAAGGTGAAGGGAGGAAGGAAATTCACAGAGATGAAGAGGGACCTGATGTAGATTAGGTTGCTGAGTTGGGTTTTCTTTGGAGTTACAAAATGTTTATTTGATAGTTGTGTCCATCCAAAAACCTACCTTAACCGGTAGATTACCTAATAATAATTATGTATATATTTCTGAATTTTGTTTCTTGCAGGTTCCCCCACCTTCCTCCACCCATTTGAAAAACTGCAACCCCTTCATTCTTTACCCTTTCCTCCTGGACCCAATGCCACACACCTTTTTTGGTGGCTTGCAGGGTATTGATGTAGATGTATTCTGCAGTTTTCACAGAAAAATCCATAATGAGAAAAATAGTATTTTATGTTTAATGAATGAATTTTTATTTTTATTATTTATATTTTTGTGTACCATTTTGAATTGGTTTGTATGCTTTTTGTGCGGCCACTGTGTAATTTCCTATTCTCTACCTTCCTCTTGAGTTGTCCATTTTTCCTCCTCTCCTGTAGTGGATAAGGTAGTTAAGGGAGTGTTGATCTGCTTGAATTGTATATATTCTGCTTTGTTTTACACAGGGGCGGCAGACAGTCTTGGTATCATTCTGGCCAGCCACCATGACGTGAATTCTCTCTGGTGCTCAGACACCAAGGACTTCATCCACATGTTTGAATCTTCATCGTGCTGGAGCATGAAGCAGGTTTGGCGTGTAGCAAAGGAGTGGGGCCAAAGCAAGGCCTACCACACAGAGTTTTTCCTAAACTCGACTTTGAGCAAAGCCATCTGGAAACCAGTTGGGGGCATTTTTGGAAACTGATGCCTGGAGCTATGAAGGCAAGGTCAAGGACCATGGGTTTGGTAGAAAAAAGGGACTAGAACTGCCTTAGTGCCATATCAGTGTTACATGTCTTTCATTTTTTTTTGGGTATGTATATACATTAAAGAAAGGGGTAAATTTTGGCAATCATTTATTTACATTTGTCAACCGGATATTGTTATATTATCCTAAGAACTTTCTCCTCAATTTAAAATTTGATTTTTTATTCATTTAATTATGGTGATAACATGCTATATATGATTTCGTTGATTCCATGTTCAACATTATTAAATATTTTCATAATCATTTGTTTTGAGTATTTGTGTTTGTTATATGACCAACTTGCTTGATATTTTAGCTGGATAGTTATATGCTATTGCTGGTCCTGGATTGTCTGCTGCTGGTGTTTTGATGAAGTGTTTTAAAACTGGTTTTTGTGTCAACATTTAAGTGCCAGGATCAAAGCTTGAAGCAATTGAATGTATGGAAAAATTGAATACATGGAGTAGCAAGATTTCCCAGAAAGGGAAAATTTTAAACATAATTCCCATATACAGAAGCCCCAATGAAGGGATGTATGCAGTCGAGGTCCTAGTAGACCTTGTGCTCTTAAAGCCCAGAGGATCATACCCTCATACCAGGGGACCTGAACCTACCTTGAATTCAGTGGTTGGCTGAGGAAGTCATGCTAGTTGATGGGAAGTCACAAGAAATTGTCAGTTGTCTCATAAATGAGGTTGGGTTTTGTACATGTGATGAGAAATCGTCCTCAACGTCATAGTATTGAGACCGAAAACATTGGTGGGGAAAGTTGGTGGCTTTCCAGGAATAAGCAAAACATTCACATTTGGTGTGCATCTAAATTGGGAGGGTCTCAGTGCAATGGACTAGCAAACAAAAATACAATCTGGCAATATAAAAATGGTGATGGTGAAGGGTTCCAGTCCTTAATCAGGGAAAAGTATTTGGAATGGGTAAGAGGTGGTCAGAATGTACAAGGAAATTGGGAGGCATAGAAGGAGAAAATGGAGGAGGGATTGAATAAAGTTGTCCTGGAAAAAATTATTAAAGAAAATGCTGACCCGTAGCCTATAACCACAAAATCGGAATTCCCAAGAGAAAAATAAGGGTGATACACAAAAAAATCGAAAAAGAGCTGTGGAGTGTCTTACAAATACAAAATATTAGTCTGTAAATTAAATAATGAAAAGGAAATAGCCAAAGAAACTATGCTGGAGAACATAATCTTGAAAGAACATTGACATACAAGGTCTGTAAATTAAGTAATGAGACTGATTTTAAAAAAAAATTCACTCAAATAGATTTAAAATTTTATTTTATTGCTCACAAAATAACTTCCTTCTGAAGCCACACAACACAGGAGACTCATAGCAGTGCTGGAACTCCGATACTGGAATAGCCTTCAGCTGGCCGCTTAAAACCATTTGAAGGTTTTAGACTGTCCCAAAATGAGTTCCCGTGAGGTGATTTTTTAACATAGGGAAGAGGTAAAAGTCGTAAGGGCTCAAGTCAGGCGAATAAGGAGGCTCAGGAGCCACAGGAATGTTTTTGCTGGCCAAAAACTCATTCAAATTGTTGTGTGACAAGGAGCAGTATCGTGATGCAACATCCAGTTGTTGTTTCGTCTCGCACAAATGACCCTTTTTCAATCTTTTTCAAGAACCTCCTGGTAAAAGGGTTAATTTTTAACTTTGAGGTAGAAACTCTGTGGATGATTCCGTGGATATCAAAAAAACAAATCATCATACATTCAATCTTCGACTTCCTCACCATTGCTTTTTTTGGGCCTTTGGAGAAGTTGAAGTGTGCCACCCCATGTCCTGGTGCTCGGTTTCTGGGTCGTACTCAAACACCTAAGACTTGTCACCAATTATGACACGTTCCAGAAAATGGGGTTCATTTTCAATCGAATCCAAAAATTCAAGGCACTTCTCCCTCCTGAAGTCCTTTTGGTCTTTCTTGCGAAAGATTTTTAGAACCATTTTTATGCAGATTTGTCTCCTCCCTAATTCATTGGTCTGAATCTGATGAACGGTGGTGTGATTCAAATTCTACTCTTACCCGATCATTCTGTCAACAGATGATCTGAATGCACATCATCCCGGATTCTGTCGACATTTTCATTGATGCTTGAAGATGAAGGGCTTCCGCTTTGTGGTTCCATCTTTAATTGAGTCTCCTTTCTGAAAATTTCTTAAACCACCGAAAAACTTGGGCTCTTGACAAAACACTATATTCATAGGTCTGCTGAAGTTAAGCAAGAGTTTCCATTGCACTGTGCCCAAGTCTGAATCAGCAAAATGTGATTGCGCATCGAAATTGATGTCACTCATTTTTAGAACACAAAAGAAAAAACTTGTTAAAAAAAATTGCTACAGACAACCAAATGACTCGAGCAAGTTCAAACCCGTACCTAGGGTGGATCACATGTTCCCTTGCTGCCCCTCCTAGCCCAGCACCTCCAGTGTTACCAGTCTCATTACTTAATTTACAGACCTTGTAAATTTATTAAATGCTTGCGGAGGAAGAAAGACAATAGGGAAAACATAAGTTCTTAAAAAGAGGATGGATCTGTAATTGTAAGAGGTGTATTCTTAAAGTAAGTACTGTTTGCTTATATTTCAATATTGGCGCTTCAGAACACAGTTTTACTCCTGCAGCACCATCTACTGATTCATTGAGAAGCTATAGCAGCATTTTTTTTGTTTCAGAAGTCGTTTGCTTGTCCGTGCATGCAAACAACAATGTCCGCGACAATTGTTGATCGCGCCAACTGTGAAGTACGTTCTGTCATACGATTCTTGTATGCAAAAGGATTGTCGGCTGCTGAAATTCATCAGGAATTATGCCTAGTTTATGGCACTACAGTTATGAGTGAAGGAAAGGTTAGACAATGGTGCTGTGATTTTAAAAATGGACGAACAAATGTCCATGACGAAGAGCGAAGTGGTAGGCCCAGTATTCTGACCGATGAAATTGTTTTGCAAGTGGAACAAAAACTGCGATGTGATCGTCGATTGACAATTAATGGCCTGGCTGAACAATTTCCTCAACTTGGACGCACTACTGTCTACAATATTGTTACGGAAAACCTCGGATACCACACATTGCGTGCAAGGTGGGTACCGAAAATGCTCACCGACCTACACAAAGAGCAAAGAATGTCCAGTGGACGAGAGTTTTTGGGTCGTTGGGAACTCTTTAAACCACCCACCGTACAGTCCTGACCTTACACCCAGCGACTACTTCCTCTTCTTGCACTTGAAACAGTGGTTCGGTGGACAACGTTTCGAAACCGAAGAGGAACTCAAGAATGGCGTTGTCGATTGGTTCAACCCTCAGGTGGCGAGTTTCTATGCAGAGGGGTTAAAGAAGCTGGTGTAGTGGTATGAAAAATCCTTAGAAGTGAACGGCGATTATGTAGATAAGTGAAGTAGGTTTGTAGCTAACTAAAAGTGCCAATCAAATGTGTTTCATACGAGTATATTTTTTCCTGTGACCAAACAGGCCTTACTTTATGAACACGCCTCGTAGGAGTGAGAGAAAAGGGTGATGCAATCTCTCAGATCTTGCATATCAATACATCAGTGGCTGCCTAACACCCGTTCTTAAAACTGCTAACATTTGATGGAAAGGAGTCTATCAACTCTTAGGTAGTTGATTTCATTTTATTATACTTCTGGTAAAAATTAAAACTTTTCTTTTTTGTGTTCTTATTTTTTTAACTGGGCTCAATTTTCTCCAAAAACTTTTTTTATTTCCTATCTTAAACGGTCCCATGTTTCAACATTTTTACTTATTCTATGTATTGCACCTAACCTATTCTTTCTCCAATTTTTCACACACTCCCATTTTAGAATACCTAACATGTTCTTAATGATATCTGAGCTTATGTATTAATTTGCATTGAAAATACCATTGGTAGTATGAAAGCCGATAGTCAGTATTCATAATTATATGGATGATCAATTCTCACATAGACAATTCATTGTTGTCACTGTTGAGTACCTTTGAAAATCAATGTGGTATGATTGGCATGTTAATTGTTGTAAACAAGGTTTTTCAGGTATGTTATGAAGGTTTTGAAAAAGTGGAATGCTAAGTTAAACATTGTAATAAAAGAGTTGAAGCAGGAGAACAGTTAACCTATTTTTGAAGTTCTTTGGGTGTAGTATGGAAGTAATAAAAATTTCAGTAGGCAAGAGAGTTTACACAAGTAGGAAGAAATTGTAAAGAAAGACGAGTAAGGATATATCTATTATTAGCCCCATTGTACTAAGGTAGGAGAGATCATGTCAATAAAGCAGGGAGCTTAAGTGTACAACAGATAGATTTAAGAGTAAGTGTATGGAATTGGATGTAGTGTGGCTGGTGACGTAAAACCCCCTGCCACACTTTCTTATGATTGCTTGTAGGGCAGTCTATTGATCTAGATAAAGGTACAGCATGTGCTGACAAATATGCTTTTTAATGTTACCAACGATCTATAAATTAATTTTAGCTGAAGATAAACGGTCATGCATGAAAAAAAGTACCATTGCCTTACAAAATACTGGGGAGAGCAGCTTTACCAGATGGCCTTAATTCTACAAAACGCTGGTGCGACACTTGGAAATTAGAATAAAACTTGTGTTAAAAAGTTAAAAAAAGTGCGTAGTCAAAATTTTTGGAAAAAAGAGGAATTCCCTCCCAAACGCCTATTATTGGGAACATCAAAATTGGATGTGTCAACTGAATTAAATACCTAGGCGTTATCCTAGCTCACGATCTCTCCTGGGTGAAATGCATGCGGGGAATATGTGTACAAGCCAACAAAAAATTAAGATTTGTCAGAAGAGTACTGGGTAAATGTGATGAAAATGTAAAGAGAAATGTTATATGTCGCTGTTTAGGCCACATTTAGAATATGCTGATAGTTATATGTAATCTTTACGAAATTAAATTGATTGCCGAAATGGATCGCGTACACCGTTGCAGAGCTAGATTTCTAAAATGTTTTGATAAACTTAGTAGCGTATTCAAAATATTAGAATGGCTAGGCTGGGAGTCATTCACGGAGCGAAGGTTAAATTAAAGATTAAACTCTTATATAAATTAGAAGGACTTCTATAAATTAGAAGGAATTTTCAACAGTGATGTTGGAAATGTATTAATACCCCCATCGTACTATGGTCGGAGATATCATACTCATAAAATTTGAGAGATTAAGTGTAGAACAGATAGATTTAAGATGTAATTTTTTCCACCAACAATAAGGGATCTGAATGACATTGTCCGACCGCGGTAGGTTCATTTTCCGGTCAAAACTAATCTGTGTGTATTCACCCCTAGCCACACAGCCTAGCGGTGGCTCGCAGGGTACTGAAGTATCTAAAACTCTCATTTTGGGTCGCAAGAGACAGTTAAATTTTTTTATATGGTCACTCTCGAATTCCCTTGACGTTCATTTTTTTCCTTGTCCATGCGTCGTACTTTGGGCGATACTTTTATGCTCGGAAAAATATTCCGTAGAATTATATTTGCCGTCTAAAAGTGCATCAAATAAAGAGAATACTTTCAGAGTTCGAGGGGGAACAACGGCATTCGCTAGGAATTGACCGCGAGTGGACCATTACGATTAAGGGGAGTGTGGGGAGAAAGCGGAGGAGGGGTAAGGCGATTCAGGAAGGAGGGTTCGAATGCAACGGTATAAATTTTTAAAATTTCATTTTCAAAGTACCCTGCAATCTACCGCTAGGGTGTTAGGATGTTAAAAAATCTGACGATGTCTTGCCAAGATGAAAAATAAAGGACTATATGATAATTAGGGTCAAGTCCAAGAAGAAATTTCGGGACGTGTTAAACCAATGCACGGACTGGATGAATTCAACATTGGACTTCAAAATTTTGAATCACTCTCGAATTCCCTAGACGTTCATTTTTTTCCTTGTCCATGCGTCGTACTTTGGGCGATACTTTTATGCTCGGAAAAATATTCCGTAGAATTATATTTGTCTAAAAGTGCATCAAATAAAGAGAATACTATAGTACTATCAGTAGAATTATATTTGTCTAAAAGTGCATCAAATAAAGAGAATACTTGCAGAGTTCGAGGGGGAACAACGGCATTCGTAAGGAATTGACCGCGAGTGGACCATTACAATTAAGGGGAGGGAGTGTGGGGAGAAAGCGAAGGAGGGGTAAGGCGATTCAGGATGGAGGGTTTGAACGCAACGGCATAAATTTTCAAAATTTCATTTGCAAAGTACCCTGCAATCTACCGCTAGGGTGGGTGGCAGGGGGTGATTACAGGCCAGACTACTTATGACCGAAAATAATTTTTCCTCCTTTAAGTGTTTATCTTCTCTTTAAATAACCATATTCAGCATCTTAGAGGATAGTATGCATTTTGCTTGTAGTTAACTGTACACATTTAACTAGGGTGGTTTAGTGGTTGAGTACTCCAGTAGTTTATTGTGGTTAACTTTACCATTTTCCACATCATAAATTCAAATAAGTGTTCCAAAAACTTAATCATTGTTTCGCTCCGTCGATTCCGGCATTTTGGTTTATAGATGCAAGAATGAACCATGTCAAAAATCACTCGCTGAGGATGTGTGGGATCGATATAACTGAAAAGAATGCCTGGCTTGGATGTGTATGCTTCATAATGCAAAATTAGTTGAAAGAAAGAAGTTCGTATTATTTTGAGTCCATGGTGCGGAGTTGGAGAAATGAATTATGTGGATGGAAAAATATTGCTTCATTGTGTGCCGTGCCGTGACGCGAATGCGGTTGGAAAGTACTTCCCTGCGTTACGTGACTTGGACACATTGTCACGATTTATGTTTTGATCCGTTTAATAGGATTCGTATGTTATTAGGCAGAGGGAGTGTTAGTTAACCCCATTTTCGACTCATAAGCGTGCAGTTGGTTTCTCTTGCGGTGGTGGTCTCCGTCGCCACGGGGGGGGGACCTTTATTGTGTGAGTGAGTGACAACACATCCCGCAGAGAGATATCCGTCCCTTGGGAGAGCGGCCCTCCCTCCGGGAGAGGTCGCCTCTTGTTTGCCCTTCCATTCCTCGACCGCCATTCAAGTGGAACACCCTCGCACACCGAACACCTCCTTATTATTTATTCTGGGAGGAGCGGTTGGACACTTATTCTGATCCCTTATCGTTCGTGGGAAGAATGACATATTTAATCTATCTCTTCTTAACTTAATCTTTCTAGTTTTATTGGCATGGCCTCTCTTACCGTAGCCCAATATGGGTAATAATACATTTTCAACGTCATTGTTAAAGAGACATCATTCCAATTTGATCTAGAGATTTAATTGTAAGACCGAATTGCTATACAACGCTGGTTTGGCAACTTGGAAATAAGAATTAAACTAAAAGAAGTACGTTGTGATGAATGTTTGGAAAAAGAGGTATTCCCACCCCTATTGCATCAAAAACACCGAAATAGAAAGTGTAGACTCAATAAAATACCTAGGCGTTACCCTCACTCACGACCTCTCCCGGGTGAAACACACACAGGGAATATGTGGACAACAAAAATTGAGGCTAATCAGAAGAGTACTGGGTGAAAGTGATAAAAAGGGCCAAGGGAAATGTTATCGGCCGTTGGTTAGGCCTCATTGAGAATATGCTGCAAGCATGTATATGAGATCCTCACGAAGTTGGTTTCATTGCCGAATTGGATCGCGTGAAGCGTAGAGGAGCCAGATTTGCAAAACGTTGTTATCATATACTTAGTAGCGTATCCAAAATATTAGAGGAGCTAGGCAGGGAATCACTCACGGAGCGAAGGTTAAATTACAGATCTCTTGCATAAATGCATTTGCCATCCAGATGGCGGTCTTGGAAGTTATTAAATTTGTTGTTACATTCTGTTATGGTAGAATCGAAGATACTCCTTTCGGGTGTCTAGAGACGGTAATTTCGCCCGACTGCCTGTGGAGAGAGGTATTTTGGGTTTAAAAGTATTCTGGTGTGTAATCACCTCCTGCCACACACCCTAGCGACGGCTTCTAGGGTACTATATAGAAGTGCTGCCTAGGTCATTTAAAGGTTACAGGTCAGAAATTTAAGTAGATTTGTTCCATTCCCATGGTAACATTTATTACAAGAAATAGGGAGTCAAAAATGCAAGAAAAGCGATTTTCCTGTGCCCCACTCCACGTTCAAAACAATACTTCAAAAAAATCCTTGTACTTTTTTAGATTAAAGTGTAGGTCAGCGTGTAGTTAAAATTATGGGTCTCTAAGTCCAATTTGCCAAATAGTTTAGCTTTAAATGAAGTGACTGTCAGATACATGCAAGAGTTCGCTTAACATGATAGAATCTAACGGAAAAATTTGTAAGGGATTCTATAATAATAAGAATGCCATCCCTGCTAAATATTCAAGCAACCGTAATGTCAAGGAAATATTATCTGCATTAGTAGTTAATCGCCGAAGTTTAAAAAACCAAGTCCCAGAATATCATCACCTTATTCAAAGCACAGGTGCAATATAATTATTGGAACAAGAGAGCTGGTTATCCATTGAAATTATCGACGGTGAAATTTTCCCAAAATCCTTTTCCGCTTACCGACACGACAGAACAAAGAGAATCGGGGGCGGTTGTCTTCATAGCAGTTAAAAATTCTTTCGTCAGCAGGGCTGAGGTAATTCCAGGTAAGCGTTTGGCGCTAAAATTCAAAGTCCTCAATCAAAAAAAAATGTGCATACGCATTTAACAGATCACCATTCGATAGAGACAATTTAATGCTAGAATTAGATCAGCAAAGCAAAGACTTCTCATCTCAATGTAACGATCACGATGCTACAAGACATATTCATAAAGTATGGGCCGTTTGCTTATATTTAAATATTGGGGCTTCAGAACACAGTTTTACTCCAGCAGCGCCATCTACTTATTCATCTATTGAAAGCTATAACAGCATTTGTTTTGTTTCAGAAGTTGTTTGCTTGTCCGTGCATGCAAACAGCGATGTCCCCAACAATCGTTGATCCCGCGAGCTGTGAAGTGCGTTCTGTCATACGGCTCTTGTATGCAAAAGGATTGTTCGCTGCTGAAATTAATTGGGAGTTATGCCTAGTTCACGGACCTACAATTATGAGTGAAGGAAAGGTTAGATAATATCGCCGTGATTTTAAAAATGGACGAACAAATGTCCATGACGAAGAGCGAAGTGGCAGGCCCAGTATTCTGACCAATTTCTGGCTGAACAATTTCCTCAACCTCATGACGCACTACTGTCTACAATATTGTCACGGAAAACCTCAGATACCACAAATTGTGTGCGAGGTGGGTACCGAAAATGCTCACTGACCACCACAAAGAGCAAAGAATGTCCAGTGGGCAAGAGTTTTTGGACCGTTATCAACAAGATGGATATGATGAGACCTTGTATCTAGCAACTAATTCCTCTTCTTGCACTTGAAACGGTGGCTCGGTGGACAACGTTTCGAAACCGAAGAGGATTTCAGAACGGCGTTGTCAATTGGTTCCACTCTCAGGCGGCGAGCTTCTATGCAGCGGGGTTGAAGAAGCTGGTGCAGCGGTACGAAAAATGCTTAGAAGTGAACGGCGATTATGTAGAGAAGTGAAGTAGGTTTGTATCTAACTACAAGTGCCAATAAAATGTGTTTCATATGAGTATATTGTTTTCCTGTGACCAAACGGCCGGCTTGATGAGCATGCGTCGTATAATCGGTGGAAATTTCTACATCCCATCTAATAATTGGAGCACATATCGTTTTAAAACTGGGAGTAAATACTCCTAAGAGCTCTGGAAGTCTCTATGGCCCTTAAAAGGGCCATCCTACCAAAACCCAACATCACGAGAGAATAAAAACGCGCTCTACTTTCCTTGCGCAAGAATCCCGACATCACAGTCCTGAAGGCAGACAAGGGCAATGCAACCATATTGCTGAACACTACTGATTACCACCGGAAAGTCCAAGATTTGCTCCAAGATCCAGCATATTGGACTATCACCCGTGACCCAACGGACGCATTAATTAGGAAGACGACTACTTTACCAAAAAATCATTGCCGAGCTCCAAGACCAACAGAAACCTAGTGCCGCAAGCGCCCGTCCCGCCGAGACTCAATTGGCTACTCAAGATCCACAAAGAAGGAGCACCCCTGAGACCAATTGTGAGTGCCATAGGGGCATCAACGTACAATTTAGCAAGACACCTGACCGGGATCCTGGCGCCTTTTGTGGGACCATGCGAGCACCATATCAAGAATTCGGCAGAATTCATCAAAACCCTACGGAATATTCGTCTGGACAACCAAGACATTTTAGCGAGTTTCGACGTCATATCGCTATTCACTAAGGTACCGATCAAGGACACGTTGCTACTTCTCCAGGCACGGTTCGATGAGAAGACCGTCGATCTCTTCCGCCACGTCCTTACTTCGACATACTTCCTCTACAACGGCAAATTCTACGAGCAGGTGGAAGGAGTCCCTATGGGTTCTCCACTGTCACCAGCCATTGCGAACTTCTACATGGAGGACTTCGAAGAGAGAGCACTGAGAACAGCACCCTTAAGACCAAAATACTTCAGGTATGTGGATGACACCTTCATCGTGTGGCCACACGGATCGGAAGCACTCACCAAATTCCTCGGTCATATGAATAGTGTCCACCCAAATATCCAGTTCACCATGGAGACTGAAACGAATAGACGACTTCCCTTCCTCGATATCCTTATCGAGAGAAAAAGAGACGGCATCCTAGGCCATCAAGTCTACCGAAAACCAACCCATATGGACCTATACCTGAACGGGAGAAGTCATCATCCCGCACAAAAGAAAGGAGTGATTTCCACACTCGTGCACCGAGCTACTTCAGTGTCGAACCAAGAGCACCTGGAGGCCGAAATACACCACCTAAGGAAGACGTTCCAGCAGAATGAGTATGGGACCCGAGAAATCAACTTGGCCCTTAAATGGGCCTTCACCAAACCTGGAGTTGAAAAAGAAGAGATAGAAAAACCTGTTGCCAGAGCCTGCATCCCGTTTGTCTCTACGATTTCAAATAAAATCTCGAGGATTTTAAGGAAATACAAGGTGGAAACTATCCACAAACGATAAGTAAGCTGAAATCGGTCCTGGACACGAGTAAAGACAAGCGGGGATTGAAGACCTCAGGAGTGTACCGGATTCCTTGCTAGTGCGACCAAGCATACATTGGGGAGACCGGCCGCACCATAGAAACACGCCTAAAGGAACACGAGAGGTGCATCAGGTTATTCTACCCAGCGAAATATGCGGTCGCCGAACATTGCCTCAATAACGACCACAGAATCAACTTCACCGGCACGAAGAGGCTATGCCACGCCAACGGCTACTGGGATCGCGTGGTGAAAGTAGCCGTTGAAATCCGACTGGACAGTAACAACTTCAACAGAGATAAGTCAGTAACACTTGGAAGCCAGTGCTAAAGATAATAAAAAATTCGTGGGAACGCACCCGATTGGCCGTAGCGGAGCACACTAACGCTTCCGGCCAATCAGGGCATACCTGAGCCGGGACGGAGAGTATAATTACCAGACCTTTTTCAGTGAAAGTGCCGTAGTGACTCAGTGAAAGTGCCACAGTGATAAGTGACCTACAACACCGGACAATAAGGGCAAATATTTTGTATTTACTGCTACTCCCTTCTGTCGTTTTTCTGTGTCGGTGGTCTGGCGGAGGTTTTGCGGGTTTCCCTCCGCCCGTGGGCAAATGCCAGGCCAATACCGCTCCCGAAGAAAAGATTTTTATTTCCGCCATCGCCTCCATTGTAATCTGCCATTTCTATTGTTTTCCACGCCGAAGAGGAGCTTATCCTAAAACGGGGTTTCCGTATTTCTGTATTCCTTTCTATATTATGTATTGCTATTCTTCGTGTATCATTCTGTACGGAAATAAAAACATTTAAAACTGAAAAAAACTGAAACACTAAACTCTGAAGGGGTGGACGTTGTCGCACCGAAGCAGCAGCAGAAGGTTAGGGTTAATCACCCAGATAAAAGGGGTTCTGGTCTGGTGTGGTTGAACGTTGGAACAGAACACAACAACTGAGAACACTGACAGAAGATCGGCCTGGGAGAGTAGGAAGCGGTTGGAGTGAAGGTGGCGCTCTGCTGCATTGTGAGCGTTTCGGCCTGCTATATTGGTATTCTCGCTCGACCACGCCTTCCTGGACTTTTCTTCGGTTTTCGATCCTTGCGGATTTAACTACTGACCCTGCTCGTCTGGACTACGATTAACTTCTGTTTTCTACTCACCGGTTGCTGTTATACTCTTCGCCCGACCCTGCCTGCCTGGAACATCTCTCATCAAGCCCGGTCCTTTCTGGGACCACCACGAGTTTCCCTATGGGATTGACGCTCTTCGTCGGTTGCTGCTGAACTACGCTGGACCAGACCAGACCAGAACCCCTTTTATCTGGGTGATTAACCCTAACCTTTTACTGCTGCTTCGGTGCGACAACGTCCACCCCTTCAGCGTTTGTGGTTGTGCAACTGCACTTGTGGGACAATGGCGAACGAAATTGTATATGACGAACGTGTACCTTTCCAGTGTTAGTGAAGGAGAAATTGAAGAAAGACCACTAGTGGGTTGGCTATTGACCTTAGCGTAATTAGAAGAGCTATATTTACCTTATATTTAAGGGCGAGAACATTTTGACCACTTCATCGTCAAAAGGACGGAGTTATTTTTGACTAAATCTATTACTTAAAATTAAACATAAACTATTGACTCTGGTCTGTTCATTATATATTTATGTATTTTTTCTTTCCTTCTTTTATTTCTTTTTTTCTTTTATTTTTATTTATTTTTATTTATTTATTATTTTTAATTATTATTATTATTATTTTATTCTTTTCTCCAGAGTTTTCTATATTCTATGGCTCTTGGTTGACCGCCAAGCCCACCAGCACCTATTATATATTATATAATATATATAATATAATATATATTATATATTTTTTTAACAAAATTTGTACAAAAGCTTACAATTAAGTACCCTTATTTTTAACAAATATTGGAAGTAAAAGTCATAGGAAAGAATTCGGTTTGGTAACCGAAATATTATTTCTTTTGGGAGTCTGTAGCTCGGACGGCGTTTTCTTTGTAGGGAGTATTCCCATATATTTTTTGTGTGTTTCGTGGAAGGGACCTCTCGAGTCGTTCAGCTTGCGCTCGGATGAAGTCGTGTACTTTTGGAATTTTGTGTGTGTTTCTGATCTCCTGTGTTGGTACGAGTTTACTCTGGTTTGTGAGGTAGCAAAGTGTTTTATTTTGGAATGTTTCTAAGTGATTTCTGTCTGTTTTTGTTGCGTTCCCGAATATTTCGCAGCCGTACAGCAGCCTTGGACGGATGTAAGACAGGTATAACCTTAATTTATTTTTGTGCGTGAGGCGCGATTTAGAGCACAAGAGCGGAGACAAAACTGCTCTTGTACCTTGTGCTATATGTAAGGCATGCTGTACGTGCTTGGCCCATGTCAGTTTGTAATCGAAGTGTATACCTAAGAATTTGTGTGATAATTTCGTCGGAATACGCACGGATTGAAAGGTTAATGTTTTTTTTGGGAGATAGTTTCGTTTCCTCCGAAAGTCGACAACTACGCTTTTCTCCGCATTTATTGTGACTTTCGAGTTAACGGTCCACTTTTCAAGTAAAGGGAGGTGGTTTTGGATCTTGCGGAAGGCACATGTGCCACTCCAAGATCTCGCCGCGATTGCATTATCATCGGCGAACATGAAAGTGAGAGTTTGTGGAGAAGAAGGAAGATCATTGACATAGCAGTTGAAGAGAGTAGGAGATAATATGGCGCCCTGCGGCACGCCACAGTTTATCTGTTTTGAACTACGCTGGACTTTGCCTGCCTGTAATTTCACCACGGCCACGTCGTATCCGGTCCTTTTTGGGGCCACCACTGTTTGGTAGAGTCCAACAGTGCTACAATTTCTGCTGCCGCCTCGGTCCTTATCGGGGCCTCATCCTTTTCGGTCCTTTTTGGGACCGCTTAACTCTGCCCTTTACAGGTCTATCTTTTACAATTTACGTATCATTGCCAAGGTTTACTGGCATTGGTGGTAAGAAGGGGGGGTGGCTAACATAGTCCCACCTTATCACCTTGGATTAGCGCACCTGCCCAGCGTCGTCCCCTGGTCGTATCAATCGGCAACTCTGAGCAGAGGGCTTGAACCTCCACTGCACGCCCAGAGGAACCGACAGGGTCCACTTATTAGGGTCCCTGTCTCCCTCCCTTTTTTATTTTTATTGTTTTTTTAAATTTTTTTTCGCATGGCTTAACTAACCCGCCATGCCAAAATCAGGGGATTCTGATATCCTTCAAGTCACTGTTTACAGCACCAAAATGGCTGCTAAAGCTGCTAGTAAAAAATATGATACTTCTTCCCCACCATCAGTAAATGTAGCTCTTATTCAAACCATTACGGACCTTCTAGAGGTAGAAAAAAAGGCTTTCTTCCAAAACCTTATCAATAAGAATCCCAACCTCCTCGACTCGCTCTCTTCCATCTCCTCCGTTTCACCGACACCCAACACCCCCCTAAATGACTTCCAAATACAAGGTCCCCATAAAAGAACCAGAAGCACTCGTGCTGCTCCTGAACCCTTAGCGACGACAACGCATAACCGTTTTTTCCCTCTTTCCACCATCCCAGAAGTCCCTTCTAGCGACCATGCTGCATTTGATTCCCCCGCTGATCCCTCTGTTAACTCTTTGGGTCCCATTTACAATAACGGCCCTTCCGGCAAACCCAGCAGAATTCCTCCATTTAAAATAGCCGACACAACAAACTGGCCTGTCCTTCATGCCGCCATCATGCGTGAATGCAACACTACCCCCCTATGTCACTCCACTGGTCCTTCATCCGCTACCGTGAAATGCACCTCGATCGGCGACTACAACAAAATCGCCTCCGTCCTAAAAGCAAAAAGCATTCCTTACGTCACATACCAACTGGACTCGGAACGTAGGCGGGAGTTCTCTCTGCGTGGCCTCTTCCCATCAATTTCCGACGAGGAAATTACTATTGAGCTCAAAAGAAAAGGATTTTCCATTTTAAATGTCCGCAGAATCTGGTCCACGAGACCAACGGACGCCGAAAGGGCCCTGGGCACAACCCAGGTAGATAAATATCCAACACATACCTTTCAGGTCTCTGCTGAACATAACATTGCCGCTCAAGCTTTCCTCGCTACATCCAACCTTTTTGGTCTAGCCATTAAAATTGATTTTTTCCGTAAACCCCCGCAACCGGTCCAATGTCATCGCTGCCAGGCTCTGGGGCACACAAAAAATCACTGTAGCTTACCGCCAAACTGTGTGCGCTGCGGAGATCCCCATGTGACCTCCGCTTATACCAAATCCCCCGACACTCCAGCAAAGTGCTATTTATGCCAAAGCGACCACACGGCCAATTACAGAGGCTGCCCAGTCCACAGGCAAGCAAAATCTGTAATAAAATCACGCCTATACAATACCGTTTTGTCCCCAGCCCCTGCCCCAAGACCTCTAACTCATTCTTTCTCAGCTGCCCTTGCCCATTCCTCTGCATTCCCTTCGCCCCCGCACATTACCTCTGACCCCTCTTCTCAATTCCCAACACAATCAGCATCCACTGACCAATCAACACTCTTGTCCTTCCTCAAGGAAATCTGGGGGAAAACGTCCTCTCTCTCAACTGTCAAGGACAAGAAGCTCTTCCTGCTAGAGCAGATATTCCTCCTCCAGGCCGAGCCATGAACTGCTCAATCAACACTGATTCTCTCCCCTTCACAAATATCAACATTCTCTCATGGAACTGCAATAGTATATCAAACAAAAAAGAAGAACTTTTCAAATACACGGCCGAGCACAACATACACATAATACTCCTACAAGAAACCTTCCTTAAACCACACATCGCACTTTACTCCCCGCAATTCAACATCTACAGACTAGACCGAAGCTCCACTGGAGGAGGACTAGCTGTTCTTATCAGGAAGGGCCTAAAGCACATCCCTCTTCCCTCCCCCGTTCTCCATAAATTAGAGGCTCTTGGAATTACACTTCACACTCCGCAGGGCGACCTACACATTTACTCTATTTATCACACTCCTTCACACGTCCTGAGCAGGGAAGACCGGAGCACTCTATTTTCGCTCCATAAAAAGGCCTTGTTCGTCGGCGACTGGAACTCCAAAAATCAAGACTGGGGTTGTTTTTCTACCAACCCAAACGGCCGAACCCTGCGCTCCTACATCTCCTTTAAGCCAATAACCATTCTTTCTCCCATCGAACCCACCCATATTCCTCCTCAAGCTAGAGCTCGGTGCGACATCATAGACTTCGCCGTTTCCCAGAACCTTCCACTTCGCGCTCCTCTCTCAGTTATTCACGCCTTCAACTCGGACCACCTCCCTATCCTTGTTTCAATCCCACTTAAACCCATTTTTGATTTACCACCTACAAGACAGATAACTGACTGGCACAGACTCCCAGATACCCTCTCAACCCTCCTGCTTCCCCTTACCCCTTTACAAAACCCCACCTATGATGACCTGAACAACCGCGCTATACACTTGACAAATACATTACGTACAGCACTTGAAAAAACCACAAGAACAGTCCCCAAAAAACACACATACTCACTAAACCTGACACCTCAAATCCTTAACCTCATCAAATATCGAAACACAGCTCGCAGACACTGGCAACACTCCAGACTCCCATTTCATAAACACGAATACACCAACCTAAGTAACCAAGTTAAAAAAGAAGTCAACAAAATCAAAGCCAAAAAAATGGGAGTCTCACATATCATCACTTAACTTTGAAGACAAATCAATTTGGAATATTACACGATCCCTTCAAAGAACAAATAAAATTTTTTCTCCCCCGTTAAAACACGACAACAATTATATCTTTGACCCCAAACACAAAGTAGAAATTCAAGCCGACATTCTCCAAAACACTATGACCTTAGGCACCACCCCATCCCGTCACGTTGACAGTATCAACAATTCACTGCGCTCACTTCCATACAACCCACCCAACCTACCTCCCATTACCAACCAGTCTGAAATCTATTCCATAATCAACTCCCTTCCTTCCAACACTGCCCCAGGCCTAGACAAAATCTCCAACGCTCTACTTAAATCCGCCAGTCTTGTTCCAAAATTTAACCTTTCCTTAGCCGACTTATTAAATCACTGCTACCTGACCTCCTACTTCCCACAGACCTGGAAAACCGGCAAAGTAATTTTAATCTCTAAACTTGGTAAAGACCCATTCCTGGCAATAGTCGACCCATAACCCTTCTTTCTAACCTTTCCAAAATCTTCGAGAAAATCATCCTAACCCACCTCGAAAACCATGCCTCTATCCATAACATCCTTCGCCCCGAACAATTCGGCTTTCGTTCAAATACCTCCGCTACCCACCAAGTCCTCCGCCTAGTCGAAACTATCTCCCGAGGTTTTTTACTCCGCCGGCACTGACGCTGTTTTCCTAGATGTCGCCCGAGCCTTCGACAAAGTCTGGCACAAAGGCCTCCTTTTTAAACTTCAATCCTACAACTTCCCTCCTCCTTTCATCCGCCTCCTTCAAAATTACCTCAACCATCGCACATTCACAGTCGCTGACGGGCCTGTGCTGTCCTCAATTCGTCCAGCGTCAGCTGGCGTCCCACAAGGCTCTCTGCTCAGCCCCCTACTGTTTAACCTTTTCATTAACGACCTTCCCAAATCACAACACACACAGCTCCACATGTATGCAGACGACACCGCCATTTCCTCAACCTCCAGATCATCAGGCATGAACATAAAACGACTAAACAGCCACCTAACGCTCATTCACCGCTGGACCGGCACATGGAAAATACAGATTAACGCATCCAAAAGTACACACACTTTGAACGCGGACGCAAACATGACCGACACAATTCACCACGTATCAAAAACACATTGATCCCAAGAGCTTCCACTCATCGTTTCCTAGGCGTGATTTTAGATAGCAAACCCACCTACCAAGCCCACCTAAAAAATCGATTCTGTGCTGCCCTCGCCGCCAGAAACAGAATGGCCAATCTATTTTTCGAGAACTCCCCCCTATCACATAAAGCCCGAGTCCGCCTCTACAAAGGGATCATTCGCCCGAAGTTACTTTACGGTAGCGAAATTTTCGCAATAAAAAAAGGCATCCGTACTAAAATAGAAGCTTTTCAAAATAAAACCCTCCGCTTCCTCCTCAATATTTCCCGTCTGACCAACATGCAGCATGTCCGCTCGGCCCACAAACTCCCATCCATAAAATCCTTCATAAACAAAACGGTCCTTAAATTTAGTAATCGTCTCCCAAACACCAAAAATCCACTAATCAATAATATTTTGGATTATGATATTCCACACAATTCCACAGTCACACTGTCTAAAGAAATAACTCGTCTATGAGTCTTTCCATTTTTAATTTCTTCTAGTTCTTTTCAGTTAGAGCTAATTTCACAAATGTAATCTTGTTATGTTCAAAATGTAATATGTGCTTTCTGTTCATAATATTTATATAATGTTAAAAATATATGTATTTTAAAAAAATTAAAAAATATATATACATATACCAAACAAATATATATATATATATATATATATATATATATATATATATATATATATATATTAAAAAAATAAAATAATTAAAATTATAATATAAAAAAAGAAAAAAAAGAAAACTTAAAAAGAAAAATAATAATAAAATGAATTAATTAATTAATAAACATGTATATGTAACAAGTATAGTTATAAGTGTCTCCATAAAAAAAATGCTGTCTCCCAGTTACCTTATCTGTACAAAAAAAATCTGTAAATCACAACTCGTGATCCAAACCAACTGTATTTTTCTGTTTTTTTAGATTTAGTCTAGTTAGTAAGCTTCTCGTTTAACACAAACAACACTTCCAACACCATATAAATCACACGTTATTTTCCCCATAATTTTGTAAAAAATACCGATAGTGGTGGGTTCTCCCACCGGAACGGATTCGTCTTGTCGGCGCTGGTCAGCGCCGCATCAGACAGATTTGGCGATTGAACGTTGTATCCTGGGAACATATTTCCCTGAGCTACCGGCCCCCGCCGCTGACACTAGTGAGTCGGCCGCATCTCTCCTCGTGCCTTTGAAGGAACGCCGGCGTCAGAAGAAGATTTCGACGGCCCCTCTGGGGTTAAATTGCGCATCAATTCCTCCGGCCCCAGAAAACGTGGGGACAGAGAACCCGCTGCTCAGCGTCCTCGGGACACTGGCAACCATCTCTGCTGCCTTGCAGAGTACTCTGCAGATACTATCGGCAACCCTCCAGCAGTTGCCATCACTTTACCCCTCTCCATGGATAACACGCCACCCAGACGTCGTGCCATCACCATCGCGTCATGGAACGCAAGGGGCGCCATGGTGAGAAAAACACCGGAGCTGCTCGCATTTCTGTCTACACAGAGATGCGAAGTGGCTCTGGTGCAGGAGACTTTTTTAAAACCAAGGGTCCGCTGGAGGGTTCCGGGATATCAAATTTTCAGAGACGATCGAGTGCGCCAAGGAGGAGGGACCGCGATATTAGTCGCCGAGTATCTACGCGCACAGCGATGCCCACTGCCAACCTTCGCTTCGGCGGAAGCAACAGCCATCACCCTGGAGTGCACCGAGAGCCCACTTCGCCCAGCCTCTATTTACATCGGGCCGGAGGCTGTGCTACGCACCGAGGAACTAGCGGCGATATTCGTGGGATCCACTCCCACGATAGCCGCGGAGGACTTGAACGTGAAGCACCAAGACTGGCACTCCTGGGTCAACAACCCACGCGGCGAGCTTTTGAGGCATTGGACTTCCGCCGAGCGACTGGATGTCATCGGTCTGCGCACGCCGTCCCATTTCACTCCTAGTGGAGTGGGCGACGTGCTGGACATCGCAGTACACAAGGAGCTGCCGACGGCTCTCTTTGCGAGGGCGTTGAATGCCCTCGATAGTGATCATCTGCCGGTGCTATTCCACCTCGGACGACCGCTTAGAACCCCGTCAAAAATCGTTAAAAATACGACGCAGCTGACTGGGCTCTGTTCCGGAACCAGGTCACCGACCGAGTCGTGACCGCCCCTCCGCCCCCGGCTTTTGGCTCTCCCGGGGAGATCGACCGCCAGGTTGATTTCCTTACGGAGGCCATACAGTCGACGATGACGGTCGCCATCCCCGAGCACACAACTCGAAGATGGAACCACCTGGCGCTTCCGCGTTCGGTGCGGGGCCAGATCCAGGAGAAAAATTGCCTACGACGCACCTTTCAACGCTCCCGTTGCCCGGTCGCCAAATCCCACCTGAAAGCGGTGCAGCGTCAAACCCGGGAGGCCCACGACAAATTCAGGACCGCTAGCTGGGAAAAGAAGGTTTCCTCCCTCACGCCGGAGAACGGCTCTCTTTGGAGTTTCGCCAGACTCTTACGAGGCGAAACGAAAGAAGAGGCCTCACTGAGATCCCCGGACAGAATCCTCAACATATCAGAGGAAAAAGCGGAGGGAATGGCTTATCATCTAGGGGATGTGTTTTCACCCCTTCCTCCAACCCCGGACGAGAGTTCAGACCTGACTGATCCGCTGCAGATGCCTGTACTGCCGCCTGGACTACCGCGTCTCGTCCGCGACCGCGAGGAACAGCCGCCACGGATGAAAGAAGAGGACCTCAAAACGGCCATCAAGTCACTGAAGCCAAAGAGGGCGCCGGGACCCGATAGCATTACCAACTTCGTAATCACGCAAATGCCGATTTCCCTCGCCTCGATGTTCTCATGCAAAACGCGTGTCTCGCCATCGGACATTTTCCATCCCGATGGAAGGAGGCACGCGTTGTGTGCATCCCTAAGGCGGGGAAATCACGGGTCCCAGCGAATTTTTGCCCCATATCACTGCTCGACCGGTTGGGAAAACTCTTCGAGCGCATCCTTCTCCAGTACATCACCTCCATCAGCGAGGAGCATAACATCCTACCCAAGCACCAGTTCGGCTTCCGCAGCGAGCACTCAACGACGCACTAGGTCGCGCGCCTGCTGATTTTCGTCACTTAGGGCTTCAACCGGCGGCACACCACCGTCGGGACCTTCTTCGACGTCAGCAAGGCGTTCGACCGGGGGTGGCACGAGGGCCTTCTGTGGAAGCTGGACTGCTTCGGTTTCTCTCGCTGGTGGATGGCGGTCGCGGCATCCTGGCTGCGGGGGCGGACGTTCCGGGTAAGCTGGGGACATGTCATCTCCGAGAAGCGGCGCATCAGAGCGGGCGTTCCGCAAGGAAGCCTGCTCTCGCCGCTTCTTTTCAACATCTACTCGGCCGACATCCCTGCGGGCCCCGGAGCGAACGTCCTCGTCGCCACCTACGCAGATGATACCGCGATCCTGGCCAGATCGAAGCAACAACACCTCATGGCGCGATACCTCCAGCGCGCGGTCGATGATCTCGTCGCGTGGTACACCCGGTGGAGGTTCGCCGTAAACGGGGACAAGACCCAGGCGATCGTCTTCACCAAGGTGCCGACGGAGCCCGGTGAAATCATTGTCGGGGCGACGGAGGTGCCTTGGCAGGAGTCAGTATTGTACCTGGGAGTAGTCCTCGACCGGCCCTTATCCATGCGGGACCACGCTAGGAGGATCCGCGGAATCGCATCGGCCAGGCGGCAGCGGCTAGGCCCAATCCTTGGGAACCACTGCCTATCGACGAGCACCAACCAGCGCCTATGCACCACGGTCCTGAGGCGCAGCCTCACATATGCCGCACCCTCTTGGTGCGGTATTATGACGACGGAGGCAAAAAACATCCTGCTTATGACAGACAGGAAGAACTTAAGGGCAACACCGCGTTTGGGGTGGACGCCATCGAACACAGCCCTCCAGGAAATCACAGAAATTGCCGGACTCCCAACGCTAGAGGAGGCTCTTCAGCGACAGACCATTTCCTTTCGGCGCAGCACAGCATCGTCCTCCCACGGGGAAATTCGTGGTATCACGGATATTGTGGTTTTCCCTTGGGACAAACATCCCCGTCCGCGAGCCGGCACCGGCCTCGCGGAAGACCAGCCGCCTGATGGAGGAGAAAGTGAAACGGCCATTTCGGAGCTCCTAGCTCCGAAATGGTACGTCACTGCCGGAGATGACTCTAATCCCCCGGGATTGCGCCGAAGGAAACACCGCTGAAGAGCAGAGAGGCTGGGCAGCAGGAAACGCCGGCCACTTATCTGGCCAGGCGTACTCACACACACAGGTAACGTTGTATCATGCTCTGAACCTTACCCTGAAGACGATGGCAGAGTCAACCTTCGAAACGTCGGTGCACTTCATCAACCTGACCCGGTGGGAAACCCGAGAAACTTCTTGAATACCATACGCCGGGAAAACCTGAGATCCTTCAACACCTAAGAGCTGCTATTACATTCTACTACGTTGAACTCCATGCATCAACTTGTCGCTTCACCAACTAGGATCGAAAATATTCTTAATTTGTTAGCAACGAGCATACCCAACAAAGCCTTAACTATAGAAACTATTTAAGGAATTAATGACTACAAAGCAGTAAATGCTAAGTTTTCTAAGGAGATTGAGTCTAAAATGTTCGGTGGTAAATTTCTTTAAAAGATCCACGGGATTAGTTTACAAATTAGCTGGAGTTGACCTTGATGTAGTTGATACCGTGAAATACCTAGGTGTTACATTCACTAAAGACTTAACTTGGGGGACCCATATACGTAAAGTCTGCGGGCAAGCATATAAAAAATTAGGATTTATTAGACGCATTGTCGGCAGAAGTGACTCCAAGGTAAAGGAACGTTGTTATCACGCTCTTGTAAGGCCCCATTTCGAATATGCATGCAGCGCATGTGATCCGTGTGAAAAAGACCTCAGTCGGGAAATTGAGAAGGTCCAACGCCGGGCAGCTCGTTTCGTGGAAAACTGTTACGATAAAGCGAAGAGCGTCACTGAAATGCTTATGGAGTTGGGATGGGAATCATTGGAACAAAGACGACTCAATGCTAGGTTAAACTTACTAAATAACTTCAGATCCGCATGTTTCAGCACCAAGGTCTCGAAAATTATTCGCGCTCCAACATACATTGGTCGCTTGGATCATGTGTACAAAATTCGGGAAATAGATGTCAGGACTAGCAGACTCATGGACTCCTTCTTCCCACGGACAATACGGGATAACAACGGTAGGGTCACACTCGGAGTTAACAAAAATACCACTTGCCACTCTCGGCGTCTATGTAACAATTAGTTATACTCAATTGCATGCACTTTCACTAACCTCCTGTGTGTTGTGTCAAAACCCTTCCCGAATGCCATTAAGTAATGTATTGCTGTTAGCAGTATAGTTTTCTCTTCTTTTGCTACCAAAATTTCCACTTCCATTCCTTGTCCCTCTCCGTGGGTGTGCCCTCCTCCCACCTGCAGCGTTGGGCCAATTTCCTCGTCTTGAGTAGGAGAGAGTTTTATGCGGAACGTTCTTGTGGTGGTGGTAATTCACCTGGCTACTTGCTAGAAACTAGCTTGCACGTTCGTGGTAAATTTCTTGCTGCATCCTGGGGTAAAATTATTTGTTGTAGTTAAGCGTATGTACTTGCATGCTTGTGGAGTGAAGGGAGGTAGATGTGTGTTTGCATGCGCGTCGAATGATGGGATGTTTCTATGAATGTGTGCACTGCTGTGGATTGGGGTTTGCATGTGTGTGTTGGTTTTGAATGCGGTATTTCTTTTTTCCTTTTTTGGGTGGTGACCTAACACCCCCCGCAACACGCCCTTGCGGCGGCTTGCGGGGTAGTATGTAGATGTAGATATGGGTCCCCCAAGTTAAGTCTTTAGTGAATGTAACACCTAGGTATTTCACCGTATCAACTACTTCTAGGTCAACTCCAGCTAATTTGTAAACGAATCCAGTGGATCTTTTACAGAAATTTACCACCGAACATTTATTAAGATTTAAAGGCAATCCCCATTTTGAACACCATTCATTAATGATATTTAAATCACATGCTAGAATTAAACGATCCTCATCCCCAGATATCTCCCGATAAATCACTGTGTCATCCGCGAACATCCTTATCTTACTTTTCACTTCGCGGTTCAAATCGTTAAAAAAAATCAAGAATAGTAACGGTCAGATAACACTTCCCTGAGGAACCCCCGATGTTACTCGTACGCTGGTAGAACTAGCGCCGTCAAGGACTACCCTCTGTTCCCGGTCTGAAAGGCAGTCTTCAACCCAATTTATTGCCCCCTTGTGTACATCTACATCTACATCTACATAATACCCCGCAAGCCGCCGCAAGGGCGTGTGGCGGGGAGTGTTAGGTCACCAATTAAAAAAAGGAAAAAAGAAATACCGTATTACTGTAAACAGCAATACAAGACTTAACTTGGGGGACCCATATACGTAAAGTCTGCGGGCAAGCATATAAAAAATTAGGATTTATTAGACGCATTGTCGGCAGAAGTGATTCCAAGGTCAAGGAACGTTGTTATCACGCTCTTGTAAGGCCCATTTAGAATATGCTTGTAGCGTATGCGATCCGTGTGAAAAAGGCCTCATTCGGGAAATTGAGAAGGTCCAACGCCGGGCAGCTCGTTTCGTGGAAAACTGTTACGATAAAACGAAAAGCGTAACTGAAATGCTTATGGAGTTGGGATGGGAATCACTGGAAGAAAGACGACTCTATGCTAGGTTAAACTTACTAAATAAAGTCAGTTCCGCATGTTTCAGCACCGAGGTCTCGAAAACTATTCGCGCTCCAACATATATTGGTCGCTTGGATCATGTGTACAAAATTCGGGAAATAGATGCCAGGACTAGCAGACTCATGGACTCCTTCTTCCCACGGACAATACGGGATAACAACTGTAGGGTCACACTCGGAGATAACAAAAATGCCACTTGCCACCCTCGGCGTCTAGGTAACAATTAGTTAAACTCAATTGCATGCACTTTCACTAACCTCCTGTGTGTTGTGTCAAAACTCTTCCCGCATGCCATTAAGTAATGTATTTCTGTTTACAGTATTGTTTTCTCTTCTTTTGCTACCCTAAATTTCCACTTCCATCCCTTGTCCCTCTCCGTGGGTGTGCCCTCTGCCCACCTGCAGCGTTGGGCCAAATTCCTCCTCTTGAGTAGGAGAGATTTTTATGCGGAACGTTCTTGTGGTGGTGGTGTTTCGCCTGGCTACTTGCTAGAAAATAGCTTGCACGTTCGTGATTAATTTCTTGCTGCATCGTGGTGTAAAATTATTTGTTGTAGTTAAGCGTATGTACTTGAATGCTTGTGGAGTGAAGGGAGGTAGATGTGTGTTTGCATGCGCGTCGAATGATGGGATGTTACGATGAATGTGTGCACTGCTGTGGATTGGGGTTTGCATGTGTGTGTTGGTTTTGAATGCGGTATTTCTTTTTTCCTTTTTTGGGTGGTGACCTAACACCCCCCGCCACACGCCCTTGCGGCGGCTTGCGGGGTACTATGTAGATGTAGATGTGTATATTGTTTGTTATAAACTAGCTGGCATGTTTGTGATAGGTTTCTTGCTGCATCCTAGGGTGGAATTATTTGTTGTAGGTAAGCGTATGTACTTGCATGCTTTTGGAGTGAGGATAGGTAGATGTGTGGTTGCATGCGCGTCGAATGATGGGGTGTTGTAATAAATGTGTGCACTGCTGTGGATTGGGATTTGCATGTGTGTGTTGGTTTTGAATGCGGTGTTTCTTTTTTCCTTTTTGTTTTTTCCTTTTTTTGGGTGGTGGCCTAACACCCCCCGCCACACGCCCTTGCGGCGGCTTACGCGGTATTATGTAGATGTAGATGTTTCTTGGAGATACGTGGTGGCTACGACGTTCGTGAAGACGCTCTGGAAGAATTCGTTTAGAATGTTGCCTTTACCCTCACTGTCAGTATGAATGATATTGTTGCAGTACCTTAAGCAAGCCACGGTTTGTTGACCCCCATATACTTCCCTAACATATGACCAAAAAGCTTTGTGGTCAGTGTTCAAATACTCGCAGAGTATTTTACGTTTAAAGTCTTGCAAAGCGCTACGTAATTGTGTTTTAGTTTCAATTTTAGAGGATCTAACATATAGAAGTGAGAGAAATGGGTCTGTAATTTCTGGGGTCCTCCCTGTCACCACTTTTAAAAATAGGCGTTATTTGCGCGGTTTTCCAATTCTTAGGGACTTTGCACTCAGTGAGTGATTTGTTAAATATAAATTCGAGATACGGGGCGATTTTAGGAGCTAAGTGTTTTAGCACCCTAGCTGGTATATTTTCGGGACCCGGGGATTTGTTTGGTTTAATGTCTTTGAGCAATTTGGCAATTCCTTGCTCGTCCGCTGTTATTGTTGCCATGGGTTCAGTATATATTGTTTCTTAGAGATACGCGGTGGCTACATCGTTCGTGAAGACGCTTTGGAAGAATTCGTTTAGAATATTGGCTTTACCCTCACTGTCAGTATGAATGATATTGTTGCAGTCCCTTAAGAAAGCCACGGTTTGTTGACCCCCATTTACTTCCCTAACATATGACCAGAAAGCTTTGGGGTCAGTGTTCAAATACTCGCAGAGTACTTTACGTTTAAAGTCTTGAAAAGCACTACGTAATTGTGTTTTAGTTTCAACTTTAGAGGATCTCTACTTTTCCAAAAGCTGTTTATTGTCCAAGGGTGATGAGTTCAGACCTGCTTTCTTTACCCTAGAGTGTAACATTCTTTTCTTTCGAAGGGCTTTTTTAACGCCTTCGTTGTACCACCTTGGGTCGCGATTTGCTTTAACGTATTTTACAGGGATGAAATCTGTTATTCCTTTTTGCATAATTTGGACAAACTGTATCCAAGTTTCTTCCACGGTGGCAAGACTTAAGCGCGTTTTGAAATCGTGTAGTGAAGAGTTTAAATGGCTGGCAAAAGTTTCAACATCCGCTTTGTCATAATTATAAATTTTTCTTTTTGTCTTAACATTCTTTTTTATTTCTACGTTCAAGTTGATAATAACTGATTTATGGTCACTTATACCCTCGACGGTTGATACAGTATTAATGCGTTCTTGTGTGTTCGTAATAAATAAGTCCAATATGTTCTTTCCACGGGTTGGAGTGTGTACTACTTGATGAAGCGAGTTTCTTTGAACCTTATTTCTAGAGTTTATTATGGAGTTGGGATGGGAATCATTGGAAGAAGGACGACTCAACGCTAGGTTAAACTTACTAAACAAATTCGGATCCGCCTGTTTCAGCACCGAGGTCTCGAAAATTATTCGCGCTCCAACATACATAGGTCGCTTGGATCATGTGTACAAAATTCGGGAAATAGATGCCAGGACTAGCAGACTCAAGGACTCCTTCCCACGGACAATACGGGATAACAACTGCAGAATCACACTCGGAGGTAACAAAAATGCCACTTGCCACCCTCGGCGTCTAGGTAACACTTAGTTAAACTCAATTACATGCACTTTCACTAACCACCTGTGTGTTGTGTCAAAACCCTTCCCGCATGCCCGCATTGGAATGCCATTAAGTAATGTATATCTGTTTACAGTATTGTTTTCTCTGCTTTTGGTACCCTGAATTTCCCCTTCCATCCCTTGTCCCTCTCCGTGATGTGCCCTCCTCCCACCTGCAGCGTTGGGCCAGATTCCTCACCTTGGGTGGGAGAGAGTTTTCTACATCTACATAATACCCCGCAAGCCGCCGCAAGGGCGTGTGGCGGGGGGTGTTAGGCCACCACCCAAAAAAAGGAAAAAAGAAAAAGGAGAAAAGAAACACCGCATTCAAAATCAACACACACATGCACACCCCAATCCACAACAGTGCACACATTCATCGTAACATCCCATCATTCGACGCGCATGCAACCACACATCTACCTATCCTCACTCCAAAAGCATGCAAGTACATACGCTTACCTACAACAAATAATTCCACCCTAGGATGCAGCAAGAAACCCATCACGAACGTGCCAGCTAGCTTACAGCAAGTAGCCAGGCGAAACACCACCACCACAAGAGCGTTCCACACAAAACTCTCTCCCACCCAAGGTGAGGAATCCGGCCCAACGCTGCAGGTGGGAGGAGGGCACACCCGCGGAGAGGGACAAGGGATGGAAGGGTCGAGCATGAAGTCCGTAAAGACGCTCGGGCATGCGGGAAGGGTTCTGACACAACACACAGGAGGCTAGTGAAAGTGCATGCAATTGAGTTCAACTAATTGTTACCTAGACGCGGAGGGTGGCAAGTGGCATTTTTGTTTTGTGTGGAACGTTATTGTGGTGGTGGTGTGTCGCCTGGCTACATGCTATAAACTAGCTTGCACGTTCGTGATAAATTTCTTGCTGCATCCTAGGGTAAAATTATTTGTTGTAGTTAAGCGTATGTACTTGATAATTGTGGAGAAAGATGGGGAGGTAGATGTGTGTTTGCATGCGCGTCGAATGATGGGATTTACGATGAATGTGTGCACTGCTGTGGATTGTGGTTTGCATGTGTGTGTTGGTGTTGAATGCGGTATTTCTTTTTTTCATTTTTTGGGTGGTGACCTAACACCCCCCGCCACACGCCCTTGCGGCGGCTTACGGGGTATTTTGTAGATGTATGTGTAGATGTAGTTTTTAAAGGGTATGGAGATCACATCACAGATGATATCGGATCTAGTTTCGCTGTCTATGTGTGCGAATCACATCCGAGGTCGTTCAATTTTCGGACGACCCCGGGGACATGTCCGCGAGTCGTCGAGGCTTCCCCCGAAACGAACTTAGACGTGCGTCAATTCCTCCTTTTCCGTCCACCTCCCTCTCCCGTGGCTCCCCCCTTCGAGGGCATCCGATGCTTGTGGGGGGTGATATTAGGTACCCACCAAAAAAAGGAATAAAGAAATACGGCAATGAAAACTAACTCATACATGCAAACCCAAATCCACAGTAGTGCATGAATGTGTGCACTGCTGTGGATTGGGGTTTATATGTGTGTGTTGGTATTGAATGCGGTATTTTTTTTTTCTTTTTTTGGGTGGTGACCTAACACCCCCCGCCACACGCCCTTGCGGCGGCTTGCGGGGCATTATGTAGATATAGAATAGATAGAGTTAAGATGCCATTTCCCCATGAATGATAAGGGATCAGAATAACGTCCGACTGCGCTAGGGGAAAAAAGCATTCGGGTTAAAATTAGCCTGGTGAGGATTCTCCCTCTGCCACACACCCTAGTGTTGGCTTGCAGGTACTAAAAAATTATAAATGTTCAAATTGTTTTGGGATACTTAATATGCTATTGTTCCGTCCAAAAGGTTCTAGTATGTGTATAAATATTTGCCAATCAATGCTCAAAGTTAAAAAGCTGCATATATTATATAAATAACGCCTATTTTTAAAAGTGGTGGCAGGGAGGACCCCAGTAATTACAGACCCATTTCTCTCACTTCTATATAATGCCAAATTTTAGAGCACATATTTGTCAGTCCCATAAGGAGATATCTTGATAACATTATCTTAATTACATTAACTTTTTCAGTGACAATCAACGCGGATTCAGGAAAACCCGCTCATGCGAGACCCAATTAGGATTATTCACACATGGCTTAATTTTATCGGGTGAAAGTGGTAGTCAAGTGGATGCGATCGTTTCAGAATTTCAAAAGGCATTTGATAAGGTTCCACATGGCTAACTCATCCATAAATTAAAGGACGCAGGTATACACAAGGGCACAATAAATTGGGTTGAAGACTTCCTTTCAGAGCGGGAACAGAGTGTAGTCCTTGACGGCGCTAGTTCCGACAGCGTACGAGTCACCTCGGGGGTACCTCAGGGAAGTGTTATCGGGCCGTTACTTTTCTTGATATTTGTTAACGATTTCAACGGCGAAGTGAAAAGTAAGATTAGGATGTTCGCGGATGACACAGTGATTTATCGGGAGATATCTGGGGAGGAGGATCGTTTAATTCTAGCTCGTGATTTAAATAGCATTAACGAATGTTGTTCAAAATGGGGAGTGCCTTTAAATCTTAATAAATGTTCGGTGGTAAATTTCTTTAAAAGATCCACGGGATTAGTTTACAAATTAGCTGGAGTTGACCTTGATGTAGTTGATACGGTGAAATACCTAGGTGTTACATTCACTAAAGACTTAACTTGGGGGACCCATATACGTAAAGTTTGCGGGCAAGCAAAAAAAAATTAGGATTTATTTGCGTATCGTCGGTAGAGTGACTCCAAGGTCAAGGAACTTTGTTATCACGCTCTTGTAAGGCCCCATTTAGAATATGCATGTAACGTATGGGATCCGAGTGAAAAAAGCCTCATTCGAGAAATTCGTTAAAAACTTTTACGATAAAACGAAAAGCGTCACTTAAATGGTAATGGAGTTGGGATGGGAATCATTGGAAGAAATACGACTCAATGCTAGGTTGAACTTACTAAAAAAATTCAGATCCCCATGTTTCAGCGCCGAGGTCACGCAAACTGTTCCACTCCAACATACATTGGTCGCTTGGATCTTGAGTACAAAATTCGGGAAACAGATGCAAGAACTAGCAGACTCATGGACTCCTTCTTCCCACGGACAACACGGGATAACACCTGTAGCGTTACACTCGTAGATGCCAAAAATGCCACTTGCCACCCTCGGCGTCAAGATATTAATTAGTTATACTCAATTGTATGCACTTTCACTAACCTTCTGTGTGTTGTTGTCAAAACCCTTCCCCCATGACCGCATTGGAATGCCATTAAGTAGTGTAGTGCTGTTTACCGTATTGTTTGCTATGTTTTTAGTACCATAAATTTCCCCTTCCATCCCTTGTCCCTCTCGGTGGGTGAGCCCTCCTCCTACCTGCAGCGTTGGGCCAAATTCTTCACCTTGTGTAGGAGAGTGTTTTATGATGCACGTTCTTTTGGTGGAGGAATTTCGCCTTGCTACTTAATAAAATCTAGATTGCACGTTCTTGGATAACTTTACTGCTGCATCCTGGGGTAAAATTATTTGTTGTAGTTAAGCATATGTACTTGCATGCTTGTGGAGTGAAGGGAGGTAGATGCGTATTTGCATGCGTGTAAAATGATAGGTAGCTTTTATGAATGTATGCACTACTGTGGATTTGGGTTTGCATGTATGAGTTAGTTTTGAATGCCGTATTTCTTTATTCCTTTTTTTTTGGTGGGTACCTAATATCACCCCCCACAAGCATCGGATGCCCTCAAAGGGGGGAGCCACGGGAGAGGGAGGTGGACGGAGAAGGATAGAATTGACGCACGTCTAAGTTCGTTTCGGGGGAAGCCTCGACGACACGCGGACATGTCCCTGGGGTCGTCCGAAAATTGAACGACCTCGGATGTGATTCGCGCACATAGACAGCGAAACTAGATCCGATATCATCTGTGATGCGACCTCCATACCCTTTAAAAACTACATCTACACATACATCTACAAAATACCCCGCAAGCCGCCGCAAGGGCGTGTGGCGGGGGGTGTTAGGTCACCACCCAAAAAAAGGAAAACCGCATTCAAAACTACCTCATACATGCAAACCCTAATCCACAGTAGTGCATACATTCATAGAAACATCCTATCATCCTACTTGCATGCAAATAGACATCTACCTCCCTTCACTCCACAAGCATGCAAGTACATACGCTTAACTACAACAAATAATTTTACCCCAGGATGCAGCAAGAAATTTACCACGAACGTGCAAGCTAGTTTCTAGCAAGTAGCCAGGTGAATTACCACCACCACAAGAACGTACTACGTAAAACTCTCTCCAACCCAAGGTGAGGAATCTGGCCCAACGCTGCAGGCAGGAGGAGGGTTCCATCATGGAGCAGGACAAGTGATGGAAGGGGAAATTTAGGGTACCAAAATCAGAGCAAACAATACTGTAATCATCCCTACATTACGTAAAGGGGAAAGGTTTTGACAACACACAGGAGGTTAGATTAAAACAAAGCCGACGAACTTGGTCATTGTTCAGGCATTCATGCCACCGAGCAACCACAAGGAAGAAGTCGATAGGATGTACGATGAGTTGGAGGATATAATCGCGTGTGTTCCTTCAGGGAAATATTTGATAGTGATGGGGGATTGAAATGCGTCGGTAGGCGAAGGAAGAGAGGGTGGTGAGGTGGGGGACTATGGGTTAGGAACGAGGAATGAACGCGGGGAGAAAGCAATTGAATTCTGCAGGAGACAGGGGTTAGTGACCACCAACACATGGTTTAGACACCACAAAAGGCGTAGGTATACATGGAAAATGCCAGGTGACTCAGAAAGGTATCAGTTAGATTATAATATTGTTAGGCACAGGTTTAGGAACAGTGTGATAAATTCGCAACGTTTCCCAGGAGCGGATGCAGACTCTGACCACAATTTAGTTTTCATGAAATGCAACGTGCGTTTCAAGAAGGGAAGGCAAAGGCAGCGGGTTAGGAAATGGAAGGTAGAAGCATTAAATGGATTAACGAGGAAGGAGTATAAGCAGGCTGTAGAGAAAATGAAGGATGACGGTAAAGAACTGAGTACAATCGAAGAAAAATGGGAATGTATCAAGTAAGGGATATCGGAAGCCGCAAAAGAAACTACAGGAACCGTCAACGGGAAAAGGATAAGAAAACCGTGGGTAACGGATAAGATGATTACTAAGATGGATGAGAGAAGAAAATGAAAAAATGTAAACATAGAGTTCTTCTTCATTTTCATCTCTACAATTACCTATTTCATTCATAGACGAAGGTTTAGAACCGCACAATTTATTATTATTAGGCAATCTACTGGTTAAGGTAGGTTTTTGGATGGACACAACTATCAAATAAATATTTTGTAACTCCAAACAAAATCCAATCCAGCAACCTAAACTACATCAGGTCCCTCTTCATCTCTGTGTACTTCTTTCTTCCCTTCATCCCATCCAACATCCCTATCCTGTTCCTACCCTGTCCTCGCATGCCCAACATTCTCCCCTCTATTACCTTCTTCAACATTCCACTACCGCTCAATACGCCTTTCATCCATTTTTCCTGCCTCCATAGGATTTCTCTCAACAAACCCCCTCCTCCACCACCATTTCTAGTACTTCCTCATTTGTTTTCCTTTCGGTCCATTTCACCTTCTCCATTCTTCTCCACACCCACATTTAAAAAGCCTCCAATCTACGTCTATCCTCATGCTTCAGCGACCACGTTTCCGCGCCGTACATAGCTACGCTCCATATCAGAGTTTTTACGAGTCTTGTCTTAACATCCCTACTCAACGTCCCCGTCATCAACTCCCTCCTCCTTGAGAAAGCCTCCTTGCCTAGCGCAATTCTTCTCCTTACGTCCCTACTACTTTGACCGTATTGGTCCAAAACACTTCCGACATATGTAAACTGTTCTACCTGCTCTATTTTTTCCCCACCTATTTTAATATTTAGCTTATCCTTTTTCTTTCTGGAAAATCGCATAACCTCTGTTTTATTAATATTGATTCTCATCCCATATTTATCGCACTGAACCTCGAATTCACTCAACAATACTTGCAACCCCTTGGCTGACTGAACAACTAATGCTTGGTCATCAGCAAACCTAACCGATTTTACGAATTCCCCTCCGACTTTCATTCCTACCTCCAGTTCTTCCCATGCCTCTTTAATCATTTCCTCTACATATACGATGAACAGTAGCGATGACAATGGGCAACCCTGCCTTACACCTCTTCCTAACACTGCCCATTCGGACTCTCCGTTCCCAACTCGCACCGGAGCAGTCTGAGACATGTACCGGTTGCGGATCAGTCTCCTGTCCCTCCAATCCATTCCTATTTTCTGCAATACACGCATTAATTTTTCCCAATTCACTCTATCAAACGCTTTTTCGAAATCTACATCTACATCTACATCTACATAATACCCCGCAAGCCGCCGCAAGGGCGTGTGGCGGGGGGTGTTAGGCCACCACCCAATAAAAAAGGAAAAATGAAAAAGGAAAAAAGAAACACCGCATTCAAAACCAACACACACATGCAAACCCCAATCCACAACAGTGCACACATTCATTGCAACACCCCATCATTCGACGCGCATGCAACCACACATCTACCTATCCTCACTCCAAAAGCATGCAAGTACATACGCTTACCTACAACAAATAATTCCACCCTAGGATGCAGCAAGAAACCTATCACGAACGTGCCAGCTAGTTTATAGCAAGTAGCCAGGCGAAACACCACCACCACAAGAGCGTTCCATACAAAACTCTCTCCCACCCAAGGTGAGGAATCTGGCCCAACGCTGCAGGTGGGAGGAGGGCACACCCGCGGAGATGGACAAGAGATGGAAGGGTGGAGCATGAAGTTTGTAAAGACGCTCGGGCATGCGGGAAGGGTTCTGACACAACACACAGGAGGCTAGTGAAAGTGCATGCAATTGAGTTCAACTAATTGTTACCTAGACGCGGAGGGTGGCAAGTGGCATTTTTGTTATCTCCGAGTGTAACCCTAGAGTTTTTATCCCGTATTGTCCGTGGGAAGAAGGAGTCCTTGAGTCTGCTAGTCCTGGCATCTATTTCCCGAATTTTGTACACATGATCCAAGCGACCTATATATGTTGGAGAGCGAATAATTTTCGAGACCTCGGTGCTGAAACATGCGGATCCGAATTTATTTAGTAAGTTTAACCTAGCATTGAGTCGTCTTTCTTCCAATGATTCCCATCCCAACTCCATAAGCATTTCAGTGACGCTTTTCGTTTTATCGTAACAGTTTTTCACGAAACGAGCTGCCCGGCGTTGGACCTTCTCAATTTCCCGAATGAGGCCTTTTTCACACGGATCCCATACGCTACATGCATATTCTAAATGGGGCCTTACAAGAGCGTGATAACAACGTTCCTTGACTTTGGAGTCACCAGAATCTAATCTACAAAAATCTAAAAAAATCTACAAAACAGGCAAAAATGTCCTGGTTGTATTCTATATTCCTCTCAATTAGTGATCTCATTACTGCAATGGCATCACGCGTACCTCTTCCTTTCCTAAACCCAAACTGATCATCCCCTAAGTAATCATTTGCCTTACTCTCTATCCTTTTGTTGATGATCCTGAGAATAACTTTAGCTGCGTTGGATATCAAACTTATTGTTCTGTAATCCTCACATGACGAATCCTTTCCCTTTTTTGGAATAGGAACTAACACTGATCTCACAAAATCTTTTGGCCAGATTCCTTCCTCATAGATACTACGAATCAGTCCATATATGGCCTTCTTCCCACCTTTCCCTAACCATTTCAACATTTCTACAGGAATATTGTCCATCCCCACAGCCTTATTTGCTTTCATCTCCTTTAATGCCCTTTCTATTTCATCGTCGAGTATGCCTGGACCTAAGCTATCTTCTTATACGTCATGTTCCCTTTCTATATCTAACCTTGTCGGCCTAAGTTCTTTACCATACAGTGTTTCTATATATTCCTTCCATCTCTCTTGTATTTTTCCTGGTTCAACTATTATCTTACCCCATTTATCTTTAACTGTTAGCACAGATCCTGCCTTCTTACTTCCCGACAATAACTTAACCTTGCTGTATAGAGCACCAATTTCACCCTTCATCTGTAGACTTTCCACTTTCTTACCGCACAATTAATCTTATCATTTGACGCCTACATATATACCCAATGATTGCAAAGGTGGACGAGAGAAGACAGTGATTTATCGGGAGATATCTGGGGATGAGGATCGTTTAATTATAGCACGTGATTTAAATAGCATTAATGAATGGTGTTCAAAATGGGGATTGCCTTTAAATCTTAATAAATGTTCGGTAGTAAATTTCTTTAAAAGATCCACGGGATTAGTTTACAAATTAGCTGGAGTTGACCTTGAAGTAGTTGATTCGGTGAAATACCTAGGTGTTACATTCACTAAAGACTTAACTTGGGGGACCCATATACGTAAAGTCTGCGGGCAAGCATATAAAAAATTAGGATTTATTAGACGCATTATCGGTAGAAGTGAGTTGGGATGGGAATCATTGGAAGAAAGACGACTCAATACTAGGTTAAACTTACTAAATAAATTCAGATCCGCATGTTTCAGGACCGAGGTCTCGAAAATTATTCGCGCTCCAACATACATTGGTCGCTTCGATCATGTGTACAAAATTCGGGAAATAGATGCCAGGACTAGCAGACTCAAGGACTCCTTCTTCCCACGGACAATACGGGATAACAACTCTAGGGTTACACTCGGAGATAACAAAAATGCCACTTGCCACCCTCCGCGTCTAGGTAACAATTAGTTGAACTCAATTGCATCCACTTTCACTAGCCTCCTGTGTGTTGTGTCAGAACCCTTCCCGCATGCCCGAGCGTCTTTACGAACTTCATGCTCCACCCTTCCATCCCTTGTCCCTCTCCGCGGGTGTGCCCTCCTCCCACCTGCAGCGTTGGGCCAGATTCCTCACCTTGGGTGGGAGAGAGTTTTGTGTGGAACGCTCTTGTGGTGGTGGTGTTTCGCCTGGCTACTTGCTATAAACTAGCTGGCACGTTCGTGATAGGTTTCTTGCTGCATCCTAGGGTGGAATTATTTGTTGTAGGTAAGCGTATGTACTTGCATGCTTTTGGAGTGAGGATAGGTAGATGTGTGGTTGCATGCGCGTCAAATGATGGGGTGTTGCAATGAATGTGTGCACTGTTGTGGATTGGGGTTTGCATGTGTGTGTTGGTTTTGAATGCGGTGTTTCTTTTTTCCTTTTTTTGGGTGGTGGCCTAACACCCCCCGCCACACGCCCTTGCGGCGGCTTGCGGGGTATTATGTAGATGTAGATGTAGATGAGAAGAAGATGGAAGAATGTAAGCACAGAGTTAGGCAAAATGAAGTGCAAAGAGTTAAATAAAAAATTGAGAAGAACCACAAATAAAGAAAAAGAGGAAAGATAGAAAACGCAATGCGAGGATATGGAAAATTTACAGAATAAGGGTGAAATAGTTAATCAGAATAAGGCTGTAAAGCGCACCAATTTCGTCTACATCTAGATGTAGATGTAGATGAAATTCGTGCGCTTTACAGCAAGGTTCTACAAGCATATTCTAAATGGGTCCTTACAAGAGAGTGATAACAACGTTCCTTGACCTTGGCGTCACTTCTGCCGACAATGCGTCTAATAAATCCTAATTTTTTATATGCTTGCCCGCAGACTTTACGTATATGGGTCCCCCAAGTTAAGTCTTTAGTGAATGTAACACCTAGGTATTTCACCGTATCAACTACATCAAGGTAAACTCCAGCTAATTTGTAAACTAATCCCGTGGATCATTTACAGAAATTTACCACCGAACATTTATTAAGATTTAAAGGCACTCCCCATTTTGAACACCATTCATTTATGCTATTTAAATCACGTGCTAGAATTAAACGATCCTCATCCCCATATATCTCGCGATAAATCACTGTGTCATCCGCGAACATCCTTATCTTACTTTTCACTTCGCGGTTCAGATCGTTAACAAAAATCAAGAATAGTAACGGTCCGATAACACTTCCCTGAGGTACCCCCGATGTCACTCGTACGCTGGTAGAACTAGCGCCGTCAAGGACTACCCTCTGTTCCCGGTCTGAAAGGAAGTCTTCAACCCAATTTATTGCCCCCTTGTGTATACCTGCGCCCTTTAATTTATGGATGAGTTTACCATGCGGAACCTTTTCAAATGCCTTTTGAAAGTCTAAAAAGATCGCATCCACTTGCCTACCACTTTCACCGGATAAAAGTAAGTCATGTGTGAACAATCCTAATTGGGTCTCGCATGAGCGGGTTTTTCTGAAACCGTGTTGATTGTCACTTAAAAAGTTAATGTTATCAAGATGTCTCATTATGGAACTGACAATTATGTGCTCCAAAATTTTGCAACATATAGAAGTGAGAGAAATGGGTCTGTAATTGCTGGGGTCCTCCCTGTCACCACTTTTAAAAATAGGCGTTATTTGCGCGGTTTTCCAATTCTTAGGGACTTTGCACTCAGTCAATGATTTGTTAAATATAAATTCGAGATACGGGGCGATGTTAGGAGCTAAGTGTTTTAGCACCCTAGCTGGTATGTTTTCGGGACCCGGGGATTGGTTTGGTTTAATGTCTTTGAGTAATTTGGCAATTCCTTGCTAAAGGTTAAGTTATTATCGGGAAGTAAGAAGGCAAGATCTGTGCTAACAGTAAAAGATAAGTGGGGTAAGATAATAGATGAACCAGGAAAAATCCAAGATAGATAGAAGGAATATATAGAAACACTGTACGGTAGAGAACTTAGACCGACAAGGTTAGAATAATTCGTTGTCTCGGGCGTGACTTCATGGAATCGACTTATCATAATGAAAAGAGAAAGTTTAAAATTCCACTTAGATTTATTAGACGGACGACCCAGGTTTCGACGTGGCACGTCATCATCAGGTACTTTTTGCAAAGAGGACAGAGAATATATAGTCACAAAATTGGGGGGGGGGGGAAGAGGGGGAGAGATCTACATCTATCTATCTACATCTACGTAATACCCCGCAAGCCGCCGCAAGGGCGTGTGGCGGGGGGTGTTAGGTCACCACCCAAAAAAGGAAAAAAGAAATACTGCATTCAAAACCAACACACACATGCAAACCCCAATCCACAGCAGTGCACACATTCATAGAAACATCCCATCATTCGACGCGACGCGACGCGCGCGCGACACGACACACAGGAGGTTAGTGAAAGTGCATGCAATTGAGTTTAACTAATTGTTACCTAGACGCCGAGGGTGGCAAGTGGCATTTTTGTTATCTCCGAGTGTGACATTACAGTTGTTATCCCGTATTGTCCGTGGGAAGAAGGAGTCCTTGAGTCTGCTAGTCCTGGCATCTATTTCCCGAATTTTGTACACATGATCCAAGCGACCAATGTATGTTGGAGCGCGAATAATTTTCGAGACCTCGGTCCTGAAACATGCGGATCTGAATTTATTTAGTAAGTTTAACCTAGTATTGAGTCGTCTTTCTTCCAATGATTCCCATCCCAACTCCATAAGCATTTCAGTGACGCTTTTCGTTTTATCGTAACAGTTTTCCACGAAACGAGCTGCCCGGCGTTGGACCTTCTCAATTTCCCGAATGAGGCCTTTTTCACACGGATCCCATACGCTACATGCATATTCTAAATATCTATATTCTAAGATCGGGGAAGGGGGAGGGGGGAAGGCGAGAAGAGAGAGACAAATCCCTGGTCTGAGGAGAGGGTTAGGGGGTGGAAGAGGGGAAACCCCAGGAGGTTGGGGGTTTTGGCCCGGAGGTGGTTAAGGGGGCTGAGAGCATAGGGACTAGAAGAAAGGAAAGGATTAGCATCTCCGTAATCTAAGGAAGGGAGTGGTAGTGTAGGGAACGCGTGGGTCAGGAGGGAGAGGGGAAATCCCGAGTATACGTAAAAACGCTGTATTAAGAGCCGGTAGGTATTTAACAAATCACTCCGGTAGGTATTTAACAAATCACTCACTGAGTGCAAAGTCCCTAAGAATTGGAAAACCGCGCAAATAACGCCTTTTTTTAAAAGTGGTGACAGGGAGGACCCCAGCAATTACAGACCCATTTCTCTCACTTCAATAAGTTGCAAAATTTTAGAGCACATAATTGTCAGTTCCATAATGAGACATCTTGATAACATTAACTTTTTAAGTGACAATCAACACGGATTCAGAAAAACACGCTCATGCGAGACCTAATTAGGATTGTTCACACATGACTTACTTTTATCGGGTGAAAGTGGTAGGCAAGTGGATGCGATCTTTTTAGACTTTCAAAAGGCATTTGATAAGGTTCCGCATGGTAAACTCATCCATAAATTAAAGGGCGCAGGTATACACAAGGGGGCAATAAATTGGGTTGAAGACTTCCTTTCAGACCGGGAACAGAGGGTAGTCCTTGACGGCGCTAGTTCTACCAGCGTAAGAGTCACCTCGGGGGTTCCCCAGGGAAGTGTTATCGGACCGTTACTATTCTTGATTTTTGTTAACGATCTGAACCGCAAAGTGAAAAGTAAGATAAGGATGTTCGCGGATGACACAGTGATTTATCGGGAGATATCTGGGGATGAGGATCGTTTAATTCTAGCACGTGATTTAAATAGCATTAATGAATGGTGTTCAAAATGGGGATTGCCTTTAAATCTTAATAAATGTTCGGTGGTAAATTTCTTTAAAAGATCCACGGGATTAGTTTACAAATTAGCTGGAGTTGACCTTGAAGTAGTTGATTCGGTGAAATACCTAGGTGTTACATTCACTAAAGACTTAACTTGGGGGACCCATATACGTAAAGTCTGCGGGCAAGCATATAAAAAATTAGGATTTATTAGACGCATTGTCGGCAGAAGTGACTCCAAGGTCAAGGAACGTTGTTATCACGCTCTTGTAAGGCCCCATTTAGAATATGCATGTAGCGTATGGGATCCGTGTGAAAAAGGCCTCATTCGGGAAATTGAGAAGGTCCAACGCCGGGCAGCTCGTTTCGTGGAAAACTGTTACGATAAAACGAAAAGCGTCACTGAAATGCTTATGGAGTTGGGATGGGAATCATTGGAAGAAAGGCGACTCAATGCTAGGTTAAACTTACTAAATAAATTCGGATCCGCATGTTTCAGCACCGAGGTCTCGAAAATTATTCGCTCTCCAACATATATAGGTCGCTTCGATCATGTGTACAAAATTCGGGAAATAGATGCCAGGACTAGCAGACTCAAGGACTCCTTCTTCCCACGGACAATACGGGATAACAACTCTAGGGTTACACTCGGAGATAACAAAAATGCCACTTGCCACCCTCCGCGTCTAGGTAACAATTAGTTGAACTCAATTGCATGCACTTTCACTAGCCTCCTGTGTGTTGTGTCAGAACCCTTCCCGCATGCCCGAGCGTCTTTACGAACTTCATGCTCCACCCTTCCATCCCTTGTCCCTCTCCGCGGGTGTGCCCTCCTCCCACCTGCAGCGTTGGGCCAGATTCCTCACCTTGGGTGGGAGAGAGTTTTGTGTGGAACGCTCTTGTGGTGGTGGTGTTTCGCCTGGCTACTTGCTATAAACTAGCTGGCACGTTCGTGATAGGTTTCTTGCTGCATCCTAGGGTGGAATTATTTGTTGTAGGTAAGCGTATGTACTTGCATGCTTTTGGAGTGAGGATAGGTAGATGTGTGGTTGCATGCGCGTCGAATGATGGGGTGTTGCAATGAATGTGTGCACTGTTGTGGATTGGGGTTTGCATGTGTGTGTTGGTTTCGAATGCGGTGTTTCTTTTTTCCTTTTTCTTTTTTCCTTTTTTTGGGTGGTGGCCTAACACCCCCCGCCACACGCCCTTGCGGCGGCTTGCGGGGTATTATGTAGATGTAGATGTAGATGTAGGGGAGGTAAGGTAGGTGAAGAATCATTAGGTGTGGAAGGAAGGAAGGTCTAGAGGGGGGGATTGGGAAGGGTACAAGATTTCGTTAACAATATAATTCGTTGTCTCGGGCGTGACTTCATGGAATCGACTTAACATAATGAAAAGAGAAACTTCATAATTCCACATAGAGTTATTAGATGGGTGACCCAGGTTTCGACGTGGCACGTCATCATCAGGTGATGATGACGTGCCACGTCGAAACCTGGGTCATCCATCTAATAAATCTATGTGGAATTATAAAGTTTCTTTTTTCATTATTTCATTCGTTAACAATACTAACCTTATTTTTAACACATTTCAAAGTTTCATATTGCTCCAGCGCGTCAAGCCTCTGTCCTTTCCTCTCAATATGCAGGAACTCTGGCACGAAATCACTCAGATGATTCTCGTCTAGTAGCTTTTTGGCAAAGAGAGAGGCCGAATCCTTATTTTTGACGCACGTTTGGTGTTCCTTGATCCTTTCTTTAAACTTTCTCCCAGTCTGGCCGATGTATCCTGCTCCACATTGACAATTTAATTTATACACGCCACTTTTCTCACTTGTAGGAATTCTGTCTTTGGAATGAGAAATTAAATTCGTCATGCACTGTTTGTTATAAAACGCTAGTCTTATTTTTTCTTTGGGGATTTTTCTGCATACCCTCATGGATAATGGGCCTAAATAGCATATATACCTAGCGATACATCAAGTGCTCAATGGAGGTTTCTCTATGCCTGTCTCCGTACATGTCTCAGACTGCCAGGTGCGAGTGGGGAACGGGGAGTCCAGATGGGCAGTGTTAAGAAGAGGGGTAAGGCAGGGTTGCCCATTGTCACCGGTGCTGCTCAACGTATATGTGGAGGAAATGATTTAAGATGCATGGCAAGAACTGGAGTTAAGAATGAAAATCGGGGGGGGAATACGTAAAATCGGTTAGGTTTGCTTAAGGACAAGAATTACTTGAAATACTAGAAATGCTTATGGAGTTGGGATGGGAATCATTGGAACAAAGACGACTCAATGCTAGGTTAAACTTACTAAATAAATTCGGATCCGCATGTTTCAGCACCGAGGTCTCGAAAATTATTCGCTCTCCAACATATATAGGTCGCTTGGATCATGTGTACAAAATTCGGGAAATAGATGCCAGGACTAGCAGACTCAAGGACTCCTTCTTCCCACGGACAATACGGGATAACAACTCTAGGGTTACACTCGGAGATAACAAAAATGCCACTTGCCACCCTCCGCGTCTAGGTAACAATTAGTTGAACTCAATTGCATGCACTTTCACTAGCCTCCTGTGTGTTGTGTCAGAACTCTTCCCGCATGCCCGAGCGTCTTTACGAACTTCATGCTCCACCCTTCCATCCCTTGTCCCTCTCCGCGGGTGTACCCTCCTCCCACCTGCAGCGTTGGGCCAGATTCCTCACCTTGGGTGGGAGAGAGTTTTCTACATCTACATCTACATAATACCCCGCAAGCCGCCGCAAGGGCGTGTGGCGGGGGGTGTTAGGCCACCACCCAAAAAAAGGAAAAGAGAAAAAGGAAAAAAGAAACACCGCATTCAAAACCAACACACACATGCAAACCCCAATCCACAACAGTGCACACATTCATTGCAACACCCCATCACCCCATCGTTTTGTGTGGAACGCTCTTGTGGTGGTGGTGTTTCGCCTGGCTACTTGCTATAAACTAGCTGGCACGTTCGTGATAGGTTTCTTGCTGCATCCTAGGGTGGAATTATTTGTTGTAGGTAAGCGTATGTACTTGCATGCTTTTGGAGTGAGGATAGGTAGATGTGTGGTTGCATGCGCGTCGAATGTATGGGTGTTGCAATGAATGTGTGCACTGCTGTGGATTGGGGTTTGCATGTGTGTGTTGGTTTTGAATGCGGTGTTTCTTTTTTTCCTTTTTCTTTTTTCCTTTTTTTGGGTGGTGGCCTAACACCCCCCGCCACACGCCCTTGCGGCGGCTTGCGGGGTATTATGTAGATGTAGATGTAGATGTACTTGCTCAGTAAGCCAAGGGGTTGCAAGCATTGCTTAGTGAATTGGAGGTTCAATGCGATAGATATGGTGTGAGAATCAATATTAATAAAACAAAGGTTATGCGATTTTCCAGAAAGAAAAAGGCTAAGCTAAATATTACAATAGGCGGGAAAAAATAGAGCAGGTAGAGCAGTTTACGTTTCTCGGAAGTGTTTTGGACCAATACGGTCAAAGTAGTAGGGACGTAAGGAGAAGATTTGCGCTAGGCAAGGAGGCTTTCTCAAGGAGGGAGTTGATGACGGGGACGTTGAGTAGGGATGTTAAGACAAGACTCGTAAAACTCTGATATGGAGCGTAGCTACAGGTATGTACGGCATGGAAACGTGGTCGCTGAAGCAGGAGGATAGACTGGAGGATTTTGAGATGTGGGTGCGGAGAAGAATGGACAAGGTGAAATGGACCGAAAGAAATACAAATGAGGAAGTACTGGAGATGGTGCCTGAGGAGAGGGGTTTGTTGGGAGAAATCCTATGGAGGCAGGAAAGATGGATGAATGGCGTATTAAGCGGCAGTGGGATGTTGAAGAAGGTAATCGAGGGGAGAACGTTAGGCAGGCGAGGAAGGGGCAGGAGCAGGATAGGGATGTTGGACGGGATGAAGGGAGGAAGGAAGTACACAGAGTTGAAGAGCGACCTGATGTAGATTGGGTTGCTGGATTGGGTTTTGTTTGGAGTTACAAAATGTTTATTTGATAGTTGTGTCCATCCAAAAGCCTACCTTAACTTGTAGATTACCTAATAATAATAACAGGAGGTTAGTGAAATTGCATGCAATTGAGTATAACTAATTGTTACCTAGACGCCGAGGGTGACAAGTGGTATTTTTGTTACCTACGGGTGCTACCCTGCAGTTGTAATCCCGTATTGTCCGTGAGAAGGAGTCCTTGAGTCTGCTAGTTCTGGCATCTATTTCCCGAATTTTGTACTCAAGATCCAAGCGACCAATGTATGTTGGAGTGCGAATAGTTTACGTGACCTCGGCGCTGAAACATGCGGATCTGAATTTATTTAGTAAGTTTAACCTAGCATTGAGTCGTCTTTCTTCCAATGATTCCCATCCCAACTCCATAAGCATTTCAGTGACGCTTTTCGTTTTATCGTAAAAGTTTTTCACGATACGAGCTACCCGGCGTTGGACCTTCTCAATTTCCCGAATGAGGCCTTTTTCACACGGATCGCATAATCTGCATGCATATTCTAAATGGGGCCTAACAAGAGCGTGATAACAACGTTCCTTGACCTTGGAGTCACTTCTGCCGACTATGAAATGAAGTCTTCCACCCAATTTATTGCCCCCTTGTGTATACCTGCGCCCTTTAATTTATGAATGAGTTTACCATGTGGAACCTTATCAAATGCCTTTTGAAAATCGAAAAAGATCGCAACCAATTGCATACCACTTTCACCCGATAAAAGTAAGTCATGTGTGAATAATCCTAATTGGGTCTCGCACGAGCGGGTTTTTCTGAATCCGTGTTTAGAATGTTGGCTTTAACCTCACTGTCAGCATGAATGATATTGTTACAATCCCTTAAGCAAGCCACGGTTTGTTGACCTCCATTTACTTCCCTAACATATGACCAGAAAGCTTTGGGGTCAGTGTCCAAATACTTGCAGAGAACTTTACGTTTAAAGTCTTGTAACACGCTACGTAATTGTGTATTGGTTTCAATATTAGAGAATCTATACTTGTCCAAAAGCTGTTTATTGTTCAAGGGTGATGAGTTCAGACCTGCTTTCTTTACCCTAGAGTGTAACATTCTCTGCTTTCGAAGGGCTTTTTTAACGCCTTTGTTGTACCACCTGGGGTCACGATTTGCTTTAACGTATTTTACAGGGATGAAATCTGTGATTCCTTTTTGCATAATTTTTACAAACTGTGTCCAAATTTCTTCCACGGTGGCACCAACTAGATGGGTGTCGCAACACCCGTAGCACCTCCCTTAGTTCGGGGGCGCCTCGTCGGCTGCCTGCCGTCCTACTTGGGTTGCCCGTCTCCCCATGAGAGGACCGGCCTGCCACCTCGCCACCTCCACTCGCCCCCTCTCACTCGCACACGCGGGGAGTGTATGAAAGCCACGAAAACAAACAGGAGCGCGCATTGATGTAATATTGTGTGTGGGGGTTTTCGCCACCCTCCCTTCCCTCGCCCCCGACCATATGGCGCCGAGTCCTCCCCTCCCTGTCCTTCGATCCCTCCCACCCGTTTGCCACGAGGAGGGTCTCCCGCCGCCGCCGCATCAGTCGAGCGCGGCCACTCGGCGGGTGGAGTGGAGAGTCGGAGCCCGCCGCCGCCCGGCCGAGTGGAATTCTCGTAGCCCTCGGGGCAGAGGTGGGCGAGCGACACCCTCGCAGCACGGGAGAAGACGTCGCGGCGGCCGTCCACTTTCGGCCATCGGCGCCAGTGGGGGCCGCGCAGCCCGTCGGGTCTCGGGAGGCGATGCCGCGGAGGCGCGCACGCTGCACTTGACAGCCCACGTGGTGCAGCGCCGTCCATTCAGGGGGGGGGGTTCCCGGGGGTCACGTGGCACCGCGCATCTTGGGTGACTCCTTCCTCCAGGGGCGGTGCCTCCCTCTATCGGTGCCCGGTATCGCCCCGTGCTTGAGGGGATCGGAGACTGGGGGCCGCACCGGCGGGCCGCCGGCGAGGGTTCTCGCCAGAACGAGAGGTGAGGG